>VUQS01014812.1:2064-24312 GCA_015108495.1 Heterochromis multidens
ATTAAAAAATTTTAAAAAAAAAAAAAAAAAAAAAAAAAAAAAGCAAATGGTGGCACAAATGGTAAAGTAAGTCATGTCTCACAGGTTAAGAGAAAAGCTTGACTTGTTGGTATTCATTCCCTGGAAATATCTCTACCAATTTTCATGACACTCCATCAAATTGTTGTCAAGATATTTCACAAAAAGCCAAAAATTTCAACCTGTAGTGGCACTAAACTCCAAGAAGGCCTAAGTCATTGGGATTCATCCTCTGAAGACCATGAATCTAAATTAGGTTAAGTGGCAATACATCTGAAAGCTCTTAAATATAGATACTTGTGTTAGATATTTCAATCTTGTCCAAAGTAGACAACCATCTGAATGAAACACATTGTAGAGCCATGACTAAAAATTGGCTGCTCACGTCACTTAAAAATTAGACTAGATTAATTTACCCTCTCACATAAATGTTCATCAAGCTAAATGGGCACAGCTAATATTTCAGTGTTTATTGCTGGGAAAGATGAACAACAAACAGCCCAAAGCTACCCTGGCAGCTTATTGACAAAATATAATTCAAGTGCTCTGCTGATCCTCCACACAGCAACAATCGAGCAGTTATAACCAGCCGATCTAATTACTGGTCCCAAGTATTACAAAAAATCAATGGTTGGCAAAGGATTTACAATGTGTGCAAGTGATTTGCATATTAGGTTTTTAATTTGACACATAAACTCCCCCCTTTTCTCTTTCCATCTTTAATTTCCAGAAACGTGCAGAGACACATGCCTGCCTTTTGTATTTGAGAACGCTTCTGTTTATATGTTTAATTCAAAAATGAGGATCTAAACACAGAAGACAGAGACATGTAAGGCAGAGGTGAATAATGAAGCTGAAAGAACAAAAGGGAACAGGCAAGAATGTCCAACAGAAGATAATCCAGCAACCAAAGTGAGGCAACAGCAGTGAGTGACATAAATATGGAGAAGTTAAGGAAAGAACACTAAAAAGCAAACAGGCTGATGCATAGCAATAGGAGGTGATAGGCTATAAATACACAGTAGACTTATGCTTGAATTATGGTTCTGCGGAAATTTACGTTGTAACATATGACATAACCGGAACCCTCTTTTAACACTGCGCCATAACCTTCCACATAATGTGACGTGGCACTGTCCTCTGTGGCTCCCTCTCTATAGCCAATTGCTTCATTAAGGTGCCAAGGTGCTTCATTAACTCGTAGATGCATTAATGACCTGTTTACTAACAGGTTCACATATTCTCATCAGTGTTTACAAGTTGTTTCTTCTGCCCACCAAAGTGCCTAAAGAGATCAGTTAATGCAGGTTTTATAAATATCTATGCAGCTATGCAAAGAAAACACACAAAGATGTTGGAATGAGCTCCTCACCTCCTCCCCAGCGTAAGCAGCGTGCCAGGTCATTCCCAGTGCCCAAAGGGAGGATAGCCACCGGAGGGTGCCTGGCAAAGTTGGCCTTATCTGCAAGGGCACAGACAAGCAGATCGATCTTGTACCATGTAGGTGGAAAAGTCCTTGAAACAGATTTTTATGACAAATTTATGATTGAATACAACTTTATCTTTTATTATTTAAGCCACTGGTTCTACTGGCTATGCTAAACTTAAACTCGTACTCCACAAGGTAATGGATAAAATTTGGGAACAAGAAACACAAGCATGGTATTAATTGTAAAGTTTAGTTTGATTAAAGTCAAAGGTAACAATTGCTCATAGTACAAGAAAACTGTGTGGAAGCATGATTGCAGGAACTATGGTAGTTCAGATTTGAGCCAAAAAGCCAGCCTGTAAACTGATGCTTAAAATGGATTTTTCAGGTAAAAAATGTAATGTTTACCTTCATTTTTCTGCCCTTTCAGGCTTCTTTTAGACATGACACATCTCATCTTAACTGATATTAAAAACAGAAAATATGTTTGGGGTTATAAAGTAAATGGACTGGTACTTATATAGTGCCTTTCTTCTTATTGCCTTTCAAGTCTCATTCACCCAATCACACACACATTTATACAGTGCTTTTATCAATGCCCAATCACTTTCTAACATTCACACACACACTCACACTTTGGTGGATGGCAACTCGGGGTTCAGAATCTTGCCCAAGGATGCTTCGGCATGCGCTCTGGAGGAGTCAGGGATCGATCCACCAATCTTCCGATTAGTGGATGACCCGCTCTCCCACCTAAGCCATAGCTGCCTTCAAAAATATGTTTTTAATCTGGTTAATACTGCAGCTAGTCTCCTGTCAAAACATAGTAATTTGTCATTAGTTCAGCAGTCAGAATCGCATTACCTATACAGTCGAGGATCCAACCCACAGTGCCATCACCTCCACAAGCAAGAACCCGGAAATCAGGGACATCATGGAAAAAGTTGAGCCTAGAAAGACAGTAGATCCAGGAGATTAACTAAAGCTGTTTTCACACATGAACTTCAGACAGTTTCAGGAGAATCAGGTTGGGATCAGGTATCCATTCTCACATGGAGAATAGAGCAGAAAATAATTGGCTTCAGAAATTTCTGCACTACCGAAAATGTTATGTGGTTAAGGCGGGAGCACTGCCTGGGTAGAGAGTTCAGGGGGCAGCACACGACACCCACAAGCCAGCGGGCACACACTGGACCATTGGCTGTTGTTCACATATTGAAGCAATCATACATCATGCAGACTTTGTATGATAGAGCAGCTGATGTTCAAACCAAGACATTTGTGTTCTCACCAGCACCTCTGTCCGGTAAGTCACAGAAAGGTTCAGGGCTTCAGTACATGTGTGAAAAGATCTTCACATATACAGAAAACAAGTTTTTTGTTTGTAGAACAAGGTTATACACAGAGTTCCTCAATCCTAATCTCAGTGTGTACTAAGAATGCTATTTACAGGTGACAAATCTATTAGTTGCATTTTGTAGTACCTGACAGGGATTTCTAAGCTCGGAATGATTTAATGAACAGGGATGCTCCTGGGCAGAGAGGACACAGAGGAAGGTAGAGGGAGAAAGAATAATCAGTGTGTGCCCTCTCCAGCTGTGCTTACTTCACTCCTTTCCCTAGAAACCACAGTCACACAGTGGTCACAGAGTGCATGCCCTTCAAAGGGACCTTTAATGTGTGTTGGAACAAAGGTGTCGACAGAAGCTTTCATCTCTCTCTGTCATGAGACAGCTGCACAGTGACCACCTGGTCCTGCACAGTGATCGCCTGTACAACCTTGAAACCACATCTACATTTTCAATTGAACATAGCACAGGCAGGTGATAAATTAAAAGAAAACCCAACATATATAGCCCTTTTCCACTAGTACCTTCTTGGCTTGGCTCGGTTTTTAGGGTTTTCCATTAGGTGGTAGTACCTGGTACCAGGTACTCTTTTAGTACCTGCTCAGTCGGGTTCCAAGCAAGCCAAGGCGATCCCAAAATGTGATGTCAACGGACTGCATGTCACTGATTAGCCAGGAAGGGACGTCACTGGATGAGTCATTAAAGCGACTCCTTCACAGTTCAAACCCATAGACATACATACGTAGATGCCACATTGAGTGATGAATCGTACGTCAACGTCGCCACCATATTGGATGTGGCAAAGACATACACAGACATAGAGATGCCTCACTCTTGTGTTTCATGGAGTTGTTCTAACCGTTTAACTGTTGAAACCATGTCATGTGGGATTACCTTTCACAGGTAAAACTGAACAGTTGGTTTTTTAAAAATTGTATTTGTCAACTATTACATTTTGAAAACAGAATTTGCTGATGTTATGGATAAATACTATGAAGTCCCGCACACAGTACTATGAATTCCCGCGGTGGAACCAGCAAACAATGAAGTCAATCTGACTTAACTAAACTAACTACTCTGATTGTTGTTAGGTGCTTAGCTAAAAAGGCCTGCGAAAGCAGTGGGAAGTAGCTCTCAGAAGAGAAGAGTTTTCTGCTAGCCCGTCGTCCATGCTCTGCAGTGAGCATTTCAGACCTGAGGACTTTGACAGAACAGGTCAGACAGTCGGGATCAGAGATGGAGCTGTTCCTTCAGTCTTCTGTTTCCCACCTCATCTTCAAAGGGTAGGTGTATCACTAGGCAAGGATTAGATAAGTCAGTGTCACACTGTGCTGAAAATGTTTTTTCCTTTCTTAATCTTTAGGAATCAGTGGTGTATTTTGTATTACACTGTGAGATAAGTTAAATATTTTATCCATAACTTTAGCATGTGGCTACCAAGACATCTCAGACCTCAAAGAAGGCTCAAGAAATCCTGTCAGTTGACTGTTCCCAGTTTGTCCGAGAGGGAAAACCGCTGCCTTTGCACAGTGTTGTGAGTACTAAGTGCTAGCTATGCTTTAAACAGCAGTAAGCATCATGACCCTGGTTATATTCAAGCCTCTTGTCACCCCTACCCCCTTCCATCACCTCCCACTCTCTGCCACTCTTTCAGACATACTCATGTACACACATGCATATACACTGAAACATATCAGTATTGAATGTGGACTCTAACCCTGTGACAGACTGTGACTGAGTGAAGTACGATAAACATGACTTATGATATTTTCATCCTTGTTTCTACTAGGACCACTCCTATGCTCTGCCTTCGTCACCTGATGATCTGAGAGCCAGACTCAGTGAAGCCATAGCTAGGGTGGAGAGTCTGGAAAGAGAGAAGAGGAATGCGAAGGACAGAAAAAGAAGGGCAAAGAAGTGTGGTCTTCTGGAGGATCTCGGGGAAGAAACTGATAAATGAAGAGCTGAAAGACAGGCTCGACTCAGGTAAAATGAAAATTCTAACTTACGTGTATAATACTTTACCAGCTTTGTTAAGACTTTGTTGTTTCAAGAATACTTACTAATTAGCCTGTCCTAATTGAATTTCAGAGCTTCCAATACACCTGCTGTCAAAACAGAGCCATGAATACACCAAAGACCAGAGGGAGTTTGCTGTCACTCTCCATTATTTGATCAGAGCTATCACTTGCTCACGTTAAAAAACAAAGGAGAGCTGATGATTCCTTCTGAGGGCACTGTAAAGGTGATCAGATCAGCTGAGCATTTTATTTGCCAGTCAGTGTCAGGGCAAGCTGTCAAGTTTCCTTGATCGATCAGTTTGTCCGGGCTGAGATTGGTTCAGAGGATGTGTTTTGTCTCAAGGGGCACATTCAGGACTCACAGTTTGGAATCAACAACCACCATTTTGTGCTCATGTCACTAGTTGTGTCTGTCTTCCACAAACTAAAGCTGCACCACAAACTGAACACTCTTCAGTTACAGAGCGGCAACACATGGAAAAAGCTATGCAAGGGTTTTAGCTCTCTCTCGCACTCTCTTGTTGACTTGTGATTTGGCGCCATACAACTAAAGATTGATTAACTGATCTTTCAGACCTTCTGTTTGCTCATCAGAGTTTTGCATTTGTGCTTCTTGTCCCCCTTGTTTTTGGCAAATAATAATAATAATACATTTAATTTATAAAGCACTTTACATTTGCAAAACAAAAGATGGAACTAGCTCTCTTTTTCACCTTTTTAACTATTACATTTTATTGTACATAATAAAACAAGGATCTACAATTTTAGTACATAATTTTACTACTAAAAGAAAATGAAGCAGTTCACTCCCAATTACAGTGTCTTATTTTGATTTGCAAAGTATTTTTTGTCTCAGAGATTGCCATAAGTAGGCTACTTAAATTAAATAAAACACATTTACTTTTTTATTATTCAGAAAACCTACAATCGTTACATCTATATATCAGTTTATGTCTTTTTATCATCACAGTAACAACGTTACAAACATTTCTAGCTGTAAACACCCATAAAAATATTAGAAAAATACATGCGTTGGTTTGGTCCCTGCCTGTACCCTAAACATATATGGAGCAGTTAACATTTATTATTATGGAGTCCTCCATTGTTGTGTGTTTGTGTCGCTTATAAATGAAGTCACAGGACTTTTGGGACGCGTTGCTATAACGATCCCACCCACACTGATGGGGTACTCAATCGTAATGGACAACCAGCGAAACCGAGTCGAGTCGAGTCGCATTGAGTCGAGCTGAGTAGGTACTAGTGAAAAAGAGGCAATCGTCTCTTAGTGAGGTCCTAGACCACCACATGCTGCCAGAACAGCTTCAATGCACCTTGGCGTTTTCAAGTCTCTCACACTCTGCTGGAGGGATGAACACCATTCTTCCAAAGGATATTGCCTCTTTTGGTGTTTTGATGGCAGTGGAAGGGTTGTCTAACATGTCCATCCAAAATCTCCCATAGGTATTCAATTAACTTCATATCATTTTTGTCATTATTCAATGAGCCATTGTGTCCTATGGCCAGAGTAATATCCTCCTTTAAGAGACCTCTGCCATCAGGATAGAAATGCTTCATGATTGGCTAAAGATGCAGTGATTTGTGGACCCAAACCATGCCAGAGCCACTGGATCCCCTGAGTCTAGTTTGTCAAAGATTTATTTTTTGCCTTTAATTTGCACCTGTGTGCATATGGTATGGAAAGCTCTCCAGCTGTGCAGTGTTATTGAAGAAGCACCTGATTTTCACTGGTGGCGCTGACAAGAGGAAACGCTTATTCCACAGGAACTTCACGTTCTGTATTTTATTACCAGAAAATCCCATGAAAAGTAATGCCAGTATATCAAATTCCCAATATAACTATACTTCATTGTTGTTCTTAAAACACCTGCAAACATGCCAGTTAGCCTTATATCTGAATGACAAGCTCATTCATTACATTCCACATGGAGAATATTCCTTAACCAGAGCACTATTTAAAACCTCTTCAATTAATGTTTACAAAAAAGTGCCTAGCTGTTTCAGCAAACTATGCAGCTTTATAAAACACATTTTTTCAAATTATTTTTTGCACATGATTTTTTATATATAGAATTTACTTATAGACTATATAAATGATGTATATACTTTTCTGATGAGTTTATGGTCTTAATTAGTCTAGTTCCATCCATCCATCCATTTTCTTTACCACTTATCCAATTCATAGTTGTGAATTGGATAGGCTGGAGCCTATCCCAGCTGGTAAACTGTGGGGTACACTCTGGACAGGTCACCACTCCATGACAGATCACTAGTTTCAAGTCTTACATTCAACATGATGTTTGTTTTGTAAATTATGTTCCACTAAGCTTAAGGCTTCACAACAGGACCCGATTAACTGTGACGTCACAGTGGCTCTGTCCATCTTTTTCCATACAGTTTATGTTTTTATATTTCAGTAGGAACAAATAGGCTTGGGTCCGAATCCTACAGAGAGGGTAAGGAAATTGGGCTGACTTTTGGTCTATGTGGAAAATGAATAAGCTCCCTCATTCATGAGAATGGAAGGAGCCTGGCAACACAACATGGTTATCAACAGGCTCCAACATAGAGATAACTTTCAGAATATATAAGCTGCTGTGTTCTGTTGTGTTTTGGCACCTGGCTACTCTTCCTACTAATGGATCTATAATCCAACTGTTCCTCCTGGATTAGATTTCATGCCTCTCTGGTACCTGAAACAACAAAACTGCCTGCCTTGTTCCGATGTTGCTGCCTTCCCAGAATCAAAGTAGGTGGTAGGTTATTTCTAGACTTCATAAGGCACAGAGGCCACAAGACAAACAGCACCCCCTAATGGCCATGTAGAGAAACAACACCAACATTCAACCAAAATCCATTTTAAATCAGCCTTCTTATCCTGACTGTTTGTGGATTTATGCACAATGTCTTAAAGGAAGCTGGTACATCAATAAATACCACATGGAGGCTGACATACTATGTGTAATGACATGAAATGGAAGTGCAGCAAGCTAATTGCATTCTCTAAACACATCGCTCAGAGAAATCTACCCCTCATTTCAAAGCCTGCTGTGCCTGTTGCTAAGGAGCCCATGGTAACAGTTGTGGAGTTCAGCTGGCAGTGAGTTAACCCTCTATGTGACAACAGACCCTCACTGAGCCCCGTGTGTTTATTTGTATGCATGTGTGTATATTCAATGTAGTGCCTCTTTCACCCTCTTAGCAGCATCAGCACAGCTCTCCTGCTGCACAGGAACAACAGTTATATAACCTCATTTAAGACAGGTCCCAGCACTGAGGAAAAAAGACTGAGGTTGAGTTGAGCAGGCAAAGGAGCTTTGTTGTTAAAAGTTATATAATTACTGTAAGTGGAAGTCGCAAGGCAATGTTCTCATCCAGAGACTACAAACATTACAATATCAGTGGAATAAAAACTCTATCTGAAAGAGAAATGTAATCAGAAAAGCTCAAAGAAGCCTGATATAGAATATCCCAGCAAGAATGTCCCCTTGGGACCCATGTGGGGGCACTGTGGGCAGGCTCACATGGCCCACAGTGGGCCCAGTACCGGCGTGAAGTGTAGGGCACAACTGGGCCCTGCCCTGCCCTTTCTCCACATTAGTCACATGTTCCTGTATGTTATTTCATTATTATAAATAATGTTCCAGGAAACATGCCAGTGCGGGCCCACAGTGGGTAGGTGTGGGTGAACTATGGGGCTGTGTGGACAGGGCAAACCCATACCTATCCCACGCGGGCCTCAAGTGGATGTTGTTACACAGAGCCAACAGCAATTTTGCCCTTTGGGGTCCCTGTATAAGTTTTCTATGGGCAAGCCCATTAATGGTTGCACACAGAAAACCATGATGGTTGGCCTGTGGGGTAAAACTACTCTGGGGCCAGCATGGGCTAACCCACAGGGGGGCAATAAGGGTTTTCTGAGCACAAATCCACTATAGATTGCCCACAGAAAACCGGACCCAGGGACCAAAAGGGAAAAATTGATATATTGCCTAGCCTACATGGGCCCCACCTGGGTTTTCTGTGGAAAACAGAATTCCCGCTTGGGGGCTCAAAAGAGCAAAATTGCTATGGGCCCCACATGGGCAAGCTTACATGGAGCCCATGTGAGTTTTCTCTGGACAAGCCCAAGTGGGTTTGCTCATAGAAAATCCATATAGGGGCCCCAGAGGGCAAAACTGCTGTTGGCCCTATGTGGGTTCACCCAGTTGGGGTATATAGCGCTTTTCTACTCTCCCGGAGCACTCAATACAACATGCCTCATTCACACCCAATCATACAAGCACTTTTTTCTGTGCATAAGTGCTCTAACTAACATTCATCAGAGAGCAACTTGGGGTTAGTATCTTGCCCAAGGATATTTGGCATGCAGACTGGAGCAGCCAGGGATTGAAACACCAACCTTCTGATTAGCAGATGACCTGCTCTACTTCCTGAGCTACAGCCACCCACCTGTGAGATAAGTGTGGTTTTGACCTGCCCACACAGCCCCACAGTTCAGCCACAGCTACCCACTATGGGCCTACACAGGCATGTTTGCTAGGCATGATGCTACTTACTGATAGAAGCTATGGACCCAAACCAACCAATTTCTGCTTAGTCACTATCTGCATAAGAATGTTAGCAAATAGCTTTTGTTGTCAGATGCACACATGCAGTAACCTCCAGGTCTGGAAAATTAAGCCAAAACAGAAATACCAAAAACTGCATTTCCTCTAACGGCCACTTTAGGTCGGCTCGAAAAGCGAGTTAGTCCCCATGACTCCCATGTTAAAATGCTCAACTTTACAGCATTAAAAATCATGTTTACAGCCTGGTAGAAAAAAACTGTTTAGTTTTTTGCAGCTTGGTATGAAGGGAAAACTTCATACCAAGTATACAATGGGAGCATTTTTTCATAATTTACCTATTTGGAATTTGTCAAGTCTTACAGTTGGTGTGTGGCCAAATGTGGCCACTATGATTGACAGCTGTCCCAAAACCGGGGCCTCTATCTAATAATTGTCTGTTAGTCCTCACCACTGTTAATTCAAATCACTTAATGGGACCTTTATACTGTGTTCATGGGGTTAGTGCCTTTTTTTAAAAGGAATAACGTAAAAAATATGTCCTTCTGTGTGTAGCTCATCTAGGAAGTTTGTGCTTCTTTTGAAATTCTAGTGTTTTGTTAGTCTGTTACACATATACTAATTTGCATGTGTGTCTGTGCATTACACTTGTACAGTTTATGAATGCAGCTAACCAAACGTACTAGCGCTGATAACTTAGCAATCATCCCTTTAGTCTGAATATGGTCACTACTGGCTACCAATAACCAACATGGTGGTGGCCAACACACTAATGTTCAGGCTTCAAAATGCAGAGTCCAGAACCAATGGATGATGTGGTGGCCACATCCATCTTTTATATACAGTATGATCCCCATACAGTCTGTTGTTAAAATGCCAAATTTAACAGCATTAAAAGCATGTTAACAGTCTGGTACAAAGAAATACAAATAATTTATACCTACAGTGCATCCAGAAAGTATTCACAGCACTTCACTCATGTAATGCCTATTATCACACATATAAAGGTCCATTCTTCCAATAAAATCTCTGGTTAGTTCAGAATTTTGCAGTACTAAACTGTAAACTACAGTGTATAATGACTAAAAAAACAAGACTCAGATCACAATTTTCACAATTTTCTCTTTTCAAGAGTCCAATATCACATCAGTGTATCACAGTGTTTGTGTTTGATGCAGCGTGTATCATCTACAGCATTCTCCCCTAAGACCTGTGTGCGTCATCTGGTCTCTTTTCTTACAATGGGCTCTTGAGGGCAGCAACTTCGTTTGTCGTGACTGAGAGAGAGGCAGAGACAGTAACAGAAAGGGGAGCAGAGAGCCTCATACAAATGGAAGTGAAAGGAGAGTGAAGTCACTTCACCTTCAAGGTAAAGCATTCATGGCCCTTGTGCTGCTGTGTAAGGGCATTTTTCTTCTGCCAACGGACAAGGAGGCCCAACAGAATTAATTTCAAAGTACAAGCTGTGCTCAGCTCTGACGTAAGCACGAGCGCATGCGCTTGTGTCAAGAGGTCAAATGCACAGTGCAGCAGTAATGCAGTGTTCCCATTCCCCTTCACCGACCTCCAGCAGGTTAGTCTAACATGACAGGAGGAGGTGGCCTCCCTGCACAGCTCCCTGACTGAACAATTCATGTTTCTATTTCATATTCATGATGCCCTTTTTATGCTAAAATATAAACTCCTGAATCAGCCCAAAAAACAGAAGATACTAGCACATCCATATAGTTTTATTTCCTTTTATCATATTGGCTGAAAGATGTTAAAGAGTTTAATTGTTTCTCTTTTGTTAGTGTGCTCTAATGGGCTGGTGCTGGCTTTAGGCACTAAAGCATATCCTGGCTGACACGGGGCAAAAGGTTGAGAGGCCATCACAGGGCTAACATTGTGAGACAGACAGCCTCACACTCTCACATAGTTTAGAATTCCAATTAACCTGACATGCCTGTCATGCATGAGATCCACACAAGCACAGAAGATACAAACTCCACATAGTACAGCCCCAGCCAACCAGGAGATTCATGAATAAAGCCAAAATAAAACTTTCTGGTTTAAATGAAAAGTGTTCTGTTTGGGGAAAGTAAAAAATAACTGTATTCCAGTATCAGAACCTTATTGTATCTGTGAAACATGGTGGTGGTAGCATCATGGTTTGGGTTTGCTGCATCTGTGCCAGGACAGCTTGTCATCATATAGCGAACAGCTAATTTTGAATTATATGAGAGGAAAATGTCAGAACGTCTGTCTATGAACAGAATCTCAACAGAAAGATGGGTCATGCAAAGGTTCACATAGTTTTTCCCTCACAAATATGTAATACAGCATCATTTCTGTCAATAAATTAATATCTTTGTGTCATTTAATTCGGTCACCTTTATCTTAGAACTTGTGTCGAATCATGTTTTAAGTCATTAAGGGTTCGCAAATCTTCTCCTGCAACTTGACCTATCGACTAGCATTGCACAGGTAAAAGAGATGAATACAGCAGACTTACCCTACCATCGGGCCTCCTTGCTCCAAACTGTACACCTGCCTTGGGTTTAGCAGGTACCTGAACTTCCTCAGTACCCTGAAAAGGGAGGAAGAAGAACAGTTTATAGTATATAGTCCTTATACACAATATGCTAATTATCGCAAACAGGATTATATGAGTTCCAGGTTACAAAGGAGTGCTCAAATGACACGAATTGTGAAATAAGAGATTTTTGCAGGTCTGCTGCGTGTCACATAATAAACACAAAGACTAATAAACACAAAGACATTTCATCAACGTCATTCATGAATTCTCATGCCCTTTGTAAAATCCCATAATTCAGTTGAAAATCCTTCATCTCTCATACAAAGTCCTGAATGATCAGGCCCATAGACCGATTACAACATGGGGAAATTGGGCACATGGTCCAGGCTCCGGAGCCAATCAGGCCTTGGTCTAAAGATTTTTTTAATGTGTACAGAATTATTGTTTTTAAAATACTGAACTAAAGAGATTTAGAAAATGTAGCATGATTATAAATTTGTTTTAACACTTTGTCTATACTTAATTGGCTAATTTACAATCAATAGGAAGAAGACAATCTATAGGAAGAAAGTGCACTTAGCAAGTTGGCAAAGCCTAAAGTGTGAAGCAGAACAGTCCTTTTTGAAAATGTCAGGATTAGACATTAACAGGATAACAAACGATAACAAATCGCCATAAAGATAACAAACGATAACAAACCAATGAGTCAATAATGTCTGGGAGTCTGACTTTTCTTCGAAGAATGCAAGAAGATGGTCAGTGAAGGGAATGATCAGATGACCTTGAACCATCTCTGAATTATGGTGCTATAGGCTTAGCCTGCTGGGGGACTTCCAATAATGCACTGAGAGCATCTCCTTCACTTTCTTCTTCTCATTCCCCATGTGTTTATATGCACTGCGGCATGTCATTAACTTTTGTCTTCTCTCTCCTGTAGTTTGCATTTTGTCCTGTTTGTTGTTCGTGGTCTTTCTATTCTCCTCTTTTCTTTTCCAACTGGTTGCTGCAGATGGCTACTCCTCGCTAAGCCAGGTTCTGCCGTAGGTCTCTTCCTATTTAAAAGAATGTCCTTCCTTCCCTCTGTTGCCTAGTGCTTGCTCATAGAGGCTCTTCTAATTGTTGGGGTTATTTCTTTAATATTTAGGGTCTTTACTATTTAAAGCACCATTTGATGACTGCTGTTGTGAACTGGTGCTAAAACTGAATTGAAGTCAAATGACTTCTGCAGCCTCCACACACATCTGAAATCAGCTGCTCTGAAGCGGTGTTCCAGCTTCTGCCTGAAATGTACAGGAATATTCCTGTTCTCCTCTTCTCTCTTTTATGTTTAATGAAAGAGAGGAGTTTTTTGTTTGCGTGTCCTTCACTTGCCCAGCCATCTCTTTGCTTTCACAAGCGTTCTCAGTGAGCTGCACATTGACAAGGCAGTTTCCTGTAACCTTGTGAGAGTTACATAAAATGTTCATTAAAGCCTTCACAATCATCTTCATGTGTGCAATAAAACCAGTTTTACAGGCTTCTAATATCCTTCTAGTCTATGTACCAGAATATTTATATCAGCTAGTGAATAGGTACCTAAGCTCTCTATACTATCTGTTGAAACATTTCTGGCTAGAAGAGAAGGTTTTACAACTCCTGCGTTTGCAATCATCACTCATAATGAAGATGAAATTGAACTCAGGTTTACACAGATAAAAATAGCAGTCTCAGTCTCTGGTTTCCTGTTTAAACTGTTTATTTGTTCTATTAACAGAAAATAATTTCCTTTGTAATGGTAATAAAAGAATGTCTTGTTATGGTAATGTGTCAAACTGAGGCAGAGCAACAGGCTTTTGTGAGTTAGGTGGAGTGCAATGTGACAATGGAAACATGAAGTTAAAGCTTGTACAGTTCTCTTCCTTTTTAAATGACAACATTCAGAGCGTCAGCAGGGAGGTGAAGAAATGCACTTATTTTTAAATAAATTTATGTAAATTAGCTTTAATTTCATTGGTCACATAGAAAGTTGTATTTATAGAATCACCAGTCAAATCTGTCAAGTCTTAATTGCTTATCCAATTCAGGGTCACAGGGGGCTGGGGCCTATCCCAGCCATCAAAATAATTCTTATTTATCTGATGTGGTGGACCCCCTGAATTCATCAACTGTCTGAAACAAGCCGTTTTAATGTTTTTCATCTTTCCTTTGAGCCAACTTTCTCCTGATTCTTTGATTATGTGAAACTCTGGACATGTTTAATATGAACAGGGACCAATGTAATAGCATATATATGACAGAAAATAAGAAAAACAGAATAAGTCTCACAACCAGAATCAAAGTGTATGAACGTAAAATGCATATTATTGTTTTCATTTGAAATTATCCACCACATGTTGAACATTTCCGAATGATTGTGTCATTCTGTCCTGGATCTTGGACCCAGAGTTTGGTATTCTTCAGTTTTGGTTTGTATTTACTTCTTTGTGTTTCAGTTTAGTATAACCTCCCCAATGTCCTCTTGTATCTTGTTAAGTCTTCATCTCTGTCCCCCATTTGTTTCATTTTGATACTCTGTGCTTTGCCTTTGGTTTTACTTCCCCCTGTCTCATCATCTTGATTGGTTTCTGCTTTGTTTATATCTTCAATCTCCTTTGTCAGAGTGTCTGTGTTTGGTCTCTTGTGTGCTTCATGCTTCTGTTATAGAGTTTCGATTTTGCTACTTTAAGTTCATGGACTTTCAACCTCATTCAACCTCGTACAGTATTATGTCTTGGGATGTATGTGTTTGTATGTGGGGGGTGGGGTGCTTGCATGACGTTTGTGTCTGTGTGTTATAATATTTTTAAGTTTTTTAACTATTTCTTGTGTTAACCCTGGAGAAACGCTCTTTCATTTTGCTTGCACTACGGTCATATGCACAGCAAATTGACAATAAAGCTGGATTTGATTAGATTTGATTTAAGGTTACCTATCATTTACTTTGCTTTGTCTGCGAGACAGATTCATTTTTGTTTAATCATTTTTAAATTGAATAATTACTATTAAATACCTCAGATTTTATTCTGAAAAAAAGTTTTAATGAAATTATCTTTAATTAATGAAATATTAATAATTATTTATATAAAGTCAAATGAATGGGATTTTATTACCTCTGTGCATGGTCTCTATCCACGATATAGCAATAAATCTAAGAGGCAAATGAGAGTAGGCCTGTTAGTGAGTGTAACTTACCGTTCCCCCTGCCTCCCTCCACTCTTGGGATTGACCAACACCAGGAGTGGGTGAGTGCCTGGAAGTGGGGTGATCTGGATAGAGGAAGGACAGACAAACTCAGGTAGCTGCTAACCACCTTTGTGTACACCATGCAGGAATGACAGGTACAGAGTGAGTGACCAGCATACCTGGAGTGCTTGTCCATCTCCAGGAGAGAATTTAAAAGTCTGATTGGTGTCATCAGGGCTGGTGCTGGGAGGCGATTCCCCCTCCCCACGCTTCACCACAGAATGACGGTCCTGAGAATGAAGGAGAAGTGATGGACTGCAAACAGGTTGCATTTATTAAATTAAATCAAAATTTTATTTGTAAAGGGACAAATGTACACCAGGACTCTAAACCAGACAAACAAACCTGAGCACTGCCTGGGTTGACTACAAGAAAGCCTATAACTCAGTGCCCCACACATGGATACTGGAGTGCTTGGCACTATACAAACCTAATAGTGAACTTCATTAGGAGCTCAATGGCACTGTGGAAGACAACACTAGGGGCCAGCTCCAAGGTAATCACACAAGTCACCATCAAGTACAGAATATACCAAAGTGATGCACTGTCCCCACTGGTGTTCTGCATAGGCCTCAACTCCCTAAGCCAACTCACTGCAAAGAATGGATACGGATACAGATTCAGGAGTGGCGTGACAGCCACCTCCTTTACATGGATGACATCAAGCCAAGAGTGAGTGAGACATCAACTCACTGATCCACCTCACAAGGATCTATAGCGAAGACATTGGGATGTCATTCAGACTGGATAAGTGTGGCCATGTGGTTGCAATGAGAGGGAAGGTGATTCGGATTGAAGGGATGGAGTTGCCAGAAAGCAGAATAGCAGACATATAGGACAACTACAAGTACATGGGTATCCCACAAGCCAACGGGAAACATGATGAAGATGCAAGAAAGTCAGCCACAACCAAATACCTCCAGAAGATAAGACGGGTGTTGAGAAGCCAGCGCAATGGTAGGAATAAGATCCAAACCATAAATACATATGCTCTACTGGTCATCAGATACCCCACTGGAATAATAAACTGGCCACAGGACGTGAGAGATGCCACTGATGTCAAGAAATGAAAACTCCTTATAATGCACAGAGCCTTCCACCTGAAGTCCAGCACCCTGAGGCTCTATGAGCAACAGAAAGAGGGAGGGCAAGGATTAGTGAGTGTCAGAGTCACAACCCAGAAGAAAACACAGGGCATCCATGAATACATCAAGGAGATGGCCCCCCAAGATGAGCTGCTCCAAGAGTGCCTCAGGGAGCTAAAGACAGATGATGACGAGGAACAAGAGCAAGAACAATCATGGACATCTGTGCCGCATATGGATTAGAAGGCCCCAAATCTGCTCAATATCTGCTCGATACGACATATGTCTATAAATGGCCAAAGTCATTAGGCCAAAGGAATTTTCTAAAGCCCTTTTCTAAAGCTTTTCTGTGGTTGGACTACAAAGCACACCCCAACATACAGTTGGGAAAATAACTATTTGATCCTTTGCTGAATTTGTAAGTTTGCTCACTTCCAAAGAAATGAACAATCTCTAATTGTTATGGTAGTTTCATTTTAATGGAGAGAGACAAAATATCAACCAAAAATTTCACCCTTATGGAGTCAGTCTGGTTTTACCTAAAGAACTGTAGCAACTTCTCCACGCTTCCAAACAACCTGCCTGCCAACGTGATGAAATCAAACCACATATTAATTTTTACATTGATTTTTAAAGAATCTGTTAATTGTTAAACTGATGAATAAATACTATTTGAGTTTCCATCACTTTTGTTATATGTGCACTCTTGTGCAGAGAAATGGATTCTTACCAGGATGACAGGGCAGATGTATGAGGGCAACAAAGTGTGGTCCCTCAAGGCTCCTCCATCACACTCTGGCTTCACATTAGATGCACACTTATTATGGAGCTGCAACAGAGAGGAAAGCCAGAAACATAAGAACTGTGGGCGTCATCCATCTGTGAGACTGTGAGTCTGTCAAACACTACCAGTACGAAAAGCTATTCTTCTGAGGGCATTCATACTGACAAGCTGTATTGATTTTTTGACAGGCCATACAGCACCAATCAATAAGGTATCACTTTATATTTCTGAGCAAGATATTTTTAATGCTGAGATGTGAGCAAGAGATTTGTGAGAGCTTTGGCTGCAGGTTTTTAATAATGAGCAAATTCAAAGTCAGCACTGACATCTAGTGGATCTGAAGTGCAATGACAAGTAAAATATATGAAGGAGTGTGAGTTCATGTATCACGCTGTGGGGACGTTACAGTTTAGGTTTCGTTGCAGTTTGTCTGT
Organism: Heterochromis multidens; assembly: GCA_015108495.1. Taxonomy (NCBI): domain Eukaryota; kingdom Metazoa; phylum Chordata; class Actinopteri; order Cichliformes; family Cichlidae; genus Heterochromis; species Heterochromis multidens. Next base: position 19,550 of record VUQS01014812.1, read on the forward strand.
TAGTAGTTGCCGTAAGGATTACGTATGTACTAAGGGAATTAATGTACATGCAGTTACCAGTTTATTAGGCACACCTACCTAACACTAATACAAATAATGTTCAGTTTTTGATAGAAAGAGGTGTTGACTGAACTTCATGATCATTTTGGAGGCTGTAGATTGTGATATTGTTGAATTGTAATCGTTGGATTGTACTGTCATATGATTCTGTTAGCACTGCAGCTCATGTAAAATACTTTTATACTCAAGTAATTATTTTCACTACTAAAATAATCACAGCTTTTAATATAAATGTACTAATATTTGGCTCTATATTATTATGGATGAAGCTGCCAGCAGTATTTAAGTACCTAAAATCATCTCCAGCTGCAACATTCGAGTGATATAATTATAAATATGATCCAGTAATATAATGTTTATGATTCTGCATAATGAGTACTTTTTAATTTAAGTACATTTGGATACTAGAACTTTTGTAAACTTTGTTTCACCACTTTGCAAAACAGTTATTCAACACAAAATCTTGCCAAATGTTTTCCACATAAAATTCAATGCTGCATTTATCAAATATTCTGATTTCCTGTCAGTATGACATCCATACAGTATAATCAAAACGTCTCTATATTATAATGTTTATGATGGCAGAATTAACTGTAGGACTGTTCAATTTAACTGCTAGGTATACCTGAATAAACTGACAACTTCCACAACAGGGTGAAGGGTAAAAAAAAATGACAGGAGCTACCTGTTTTATTCTAGTTCAGAAGACTACAATATGATTTTGTTCTACATCTGTTTTTCATTCAAAACATATTTTAGATTATTTGTGATACTGGAATTTTTTTCAAAAGAAATTAATGTAATTTGTTATGGTAGCTGTGTGTTGCATAACACACAGCTACCATAACCAAACCACAATAACTTTCCAAACTATTAAAGCCTCGGTTAAAGTTAAAAACCACCTTTTTCTGACTAGTTTTCTGCAAGTGAAAACTGAATTTTGATCTGCCATCATCTCAGACAATGAATTTGTATGACCACATAAATAAAGCAGTAAAAAATTAAATTGTGAATGGAGAAATGTCATAAAGACACAGGCCAAGATCTAACTAGTCACACTTAAATATCTATTTAGGTTGTGCAAACTTTCCATTAATTTTGTTATGTTCTTCTTATTTTTCTCTATTTAAGGAACAGTCATCCATCCAATTAAGGCTTTGGAGCTTACATTGCTCTGACTTCAGCTAAGCAGCCTTTCCCTCATCTTGATCTTTGTCTATAGGTACTGCTGCCTTCCTCGGTAAGGCAGTGTTGATACTACTGTGTACTTCTACAGATTAATGTTACCTGGTAATAGTCCATCTAAATTTACATAAGGCAGTGACTCACAGTGATCTGACACCAGACACAGTGCAGGCCAGTGAGGCCTTGGTAATACTTGATGCTTCTGTGACAGCGGTCGCACTTGGTAGGAGAGTTACCCTCCATCCATATATGCTGCATAGCCTGGAGGAAGACAAGAAGAGCAGAACAAGTATTTAATGCTTTTTAATTTTGTATTCATTGTTACATTTTCATATTAGTTCAAATTAATTTATATTTTACTTTACAAATATTTCTGAACACCATTTAAAAAATATGAAAATATAGCAGTACTGGTTTCAACTTAATATCTACTAATTTACAAGCGGCTATGAAATGAACTCCCCAACACTGTTTATCCAAAGAGAAAATATGCATGAACAGAGCAACAGTAATAACACTAACAACTGAGACGCATTTTTCAAGATAAAAGCCAAAGCAACCCTTTTTTGGCCTCAAGCATTTTGCTAGAACCCTGTTGCACATATTACAAACCTCTTTCATTACTTCAGCAAAGCAGGTTCACGCACATGCTCTGATCCATGCTTGGGCTGCGAAGACATAGGTTTTACAGTTGCCAATAATTTTGCTATCCATTAATTTATCTGTCGATTTTTTTTTTTAAGGACAATTCTGGTTCACTTTAATCTGCTGTATTTCCCATTCATGTGTTTATTGCTGTTCTATTAGTCATCTCTGTTGTAGAGATGTGAGGAAATGAGTCACACAAAACTAGAGAGTCATGGAAGTCCCATAAGATAAATATAATATGAGGTAAAATATTTTTTATCTTGTACAAGCTATTATCTTGAGGAAACAAATTATTGTATTTTGGGAACAAGGTATTATTTTGGAAAAATGTAAAATGTAAATAAAAAGTAAATGCAATGATTTGCATATCTCATAAATCCATATTTTATTCGCAGCAGAACATAGAAAACATATCAAACATTTAAACCAAGAAAATATTAGCTAATTTTGAATTTGATGAACATGTCTCAAAAGAATTGTGATGGGGTCAAAAAAAAGGCTGGAAAAGGGAGTGGTACTAAAAAGAAACAGCTGGAGGAATATTTTGCAACTAATTAGGTTAATTAGCAACAGGTCAATAACATGATTGGGTAGAAACAGAGCATCTTAGAGAGGCAGAGTTTCTCAGAAGTAAAGATGGGCAGAGGTTCTACAAATTGTTAAACAATTTTAGAGATACATGAAAAATTCTGTCATATTTCTTAAAATCATGTCCAAAAAGTCCTTTCAATTTAAAAAGTTTTGAAATGGAGAAAAAAAATCAGGTCTCAGACAGGAAATAGCTTGATAAATGGCTTAAATAAAAAACAGATGAGTAATCCAATATATTTAATAATTAGAGTGAGCTTTTGCCAGAGGCCACCACTAAGCTTTAGTCAATCCAAAAGTAAAGAAATGTGCTCTACAAAGCATAATCAACATGTGACCTGAGTCAGTGCAATCATTCTCAACTGCCTCAGCATATCAGTGCTAAAACATAGAGAACCTTCCATGACCTCAAAGGCAATCCCATGATCCTTGCTGCCCTTTTAAGAGACCACGAGCCAGCACAAATCTGTTCAACTGGCTGATCGGTATTCCTGTATCATTACCCAGCAGCAATAGTGAATGCAGAATGAACCCTTTGATGAGATATGATTATACTTACGTTGGTGTGTCTACGTGACTTGGCGTAGGTGCTAATGCAGGCAGCGATGTCTTTGGACACACAGCGTTCATGTACTGTGTATTTGCATACTAAAGGAAAACAAGAGACAGTTTGTGCAAAGTTACTGTATATCATAAACAAGCTTCTGAATTTTTAAACATTTCTATGAACTTCTTAAATGTATTTGTCTTGTCCAATAACTCCAACTAAAAACATGATTGGCAGGGAATTTAATAAGAAGTTAACCACAATGAAGATCATTTCAGACAATGTGTAAGTACTTTCAATTAACAGTGACAATAACATCAGCCCTTGAGAAGCGGTTCCTGCATGGGAGAATTCAATCAATAACGAAATTACACATAATGGCATTGTTAATGTCTTTTTAATGCTGGCTGTGAGGACTTTTAATCGAAAACAACACTGACTCAGACACTCAGGCATGACAAACTGCATAAATTTGAGTGTGCTGTAGGTAGAAAAGGGAAGAGCAGAGAAAGAGATAGCGACAGTGATGTTGAGAGGAGGAAGTCAGAGTAGGAGAATAATAAACACCAGGAGATGCAAGCAGACAGACAAACAGGCAGACACTGGGAGAAGCAGAGACTCACAGGAGCAGCAGAGGCCCTGTTTGCGCACTCCAAGCAGCATGGTATGGCAGTAGTTACAGTAGGCTGGTTTTTTGAAGTGCTTGAGACGCCAAACATGCTGCCCATCTTCCTGCACATTCTAGCACAAGACAACAAGAGGGAGAATTAATATGGGACATGATTTATTCTCCAAACTGGACCATCTCAACTAAACTGTACATAATTTGAGCAACACAATTTCAGTGAAAGTAACAATCTGAAAGATATAGAGTAATTTGTTTTGCCATGTTTTCACTGCTTATACATAACAGTAGAATAACTGACAGTATCTATACATAATTTCTGTAAAAAGGAGCAGGAAAGAGAAAGTCCAGGTCTGAAAAATGAAGCCAATGTGGAAAAACTAACTGTTGTTAGCCAATGTGAAACCGTTGTTCTTTATGGAAAATGTATCCCTTCAGAACAAGCTCTGTGGTGTTTTAAAAACTCACCAGTTAAAACGTTATAAAAGGTTTAAAGGGTGTGGCCACTTTGACTGGCTTTAGCTCATAGTTGTCTGCTAGAGTTCATTTCCACTAATTCAAGTGACTGAACTAGACCTCATAACAGTGTTTATAGCATTGGTTGCCCCAGCAACAAATGTTACCTGTCAAATAATATTAAAAAAAAATTTCTCCCCTCGCCCTCGCGGGCGGTTTTTATCCTTTAAGCTTGGGTTCTCTACCAGAGGCCTGGGAGCTTGAGGGTCCTACACAGTATCTTTGCTGTTCCTAGGACTGAGCTCTTCTGGACAGAGATCTCGGATGTCATTCCTGGAATCTGCTGGAGCCACTCGCCCAGTTTGGGGGTTACTGCCCCGAGTGCTCCGATTACCATGGGGACCACTGTTTCCTTCACCCTCCACATCTTCTCTAGCTCCTCTTTCAGCCCTTGGTATTTCTCCAGCTTCTCGTGTTCCTTCTTCCTGATGTTGCTATCACTTGGTATAGCTACATCTATCACTACAGCCTTCTTCCTCTGCTTGTCCACCACTACTATGTCCGGTTGGTTAGCCATCACCAGTTTGTCTGTCTGTATCTGGAAGTCCCACAGGATCTTAGCTTGGTCATTCTCGACCACCCTAGGGGACGTAT
>VUQS01014829.1:2423-15710 GCA_015108495.1 Heterochromis multidens
CAATCGCTCAAACACAGACACATTCTCTCTCTCTCTCTCTCTCTCTCTCTCTCTCTCTCTCACACACACACACACTCACACACACACACACACACACACACACACACACAGAGAGAGACAGAGTTTTGGACTTACTTCTTAAACCAGTGAACCAGGAAGTGGTGGTCAGCCTCAGACAAAGCTGCGATCTGCCTGAGCAGGTGAGCATAGATGACATAGGTGCTGGTGCTTGAATACTGCGGGTTCTACACACACACACACACACACACACACACACACGCACACACAGCAGAATCATACAGTAAAAAAAGCTAGAATCTAACATGTAAACTGACACACATTCAACTGGAGACTCTCCAAGAAAACTTAGAAGTTTTTCTTCTCAGTCACTGCAACAGTTCTGAAACTGAGACAGTAATTATAACAGAAATGTCCACAGTATCACATCATGTTACCAGCAAGTTAGTGCCTGAATGCATGAAAACACACACAGGATGACATGGCAACCATGGCAAAGTACACAGTTTTTTATTGACAGCATGTTTTGTGTTTGTGTTGTATTAAATAGTATGTGTGTAAATATATACCACAAATAACTGTGATTTAAGCTGGTAACATGCTAAGCTAATGAACCATCTGCTCATTTTGCTTGTAGTAGTTAACCATGTGGAGCTGTTAGTGTCTTCCTCCCCTCACCCCCAGGGAAAGACAGAAGTGATGGTGTTTGGCGGTACCACTCAGACCCCCTTTGTCAGTCTGGGTTTTTTGGCCCAGTACATCAAACCGATTATCACAAACCTCGGGGTTAAAGTGGATGCTGAACTTAAATTTGACAGTCAGATCAGGGCAGTGGTAAAATCATGCTTTTTCCAGTTGAGACAGCTGGCTAAAATAAAGCCAATAAAGCCAATAAAGCCACGCCTTTGTTACCACTCAGCTGGATTACTGTAATGCACTTTATGTGGGGGTTAGTGGTTCCTCTATCACTCGTCTCCAGTTGGTACAGAATGCTGCTGCACATCTTTTAACTGGCACACGTAAATATGAGCATGTTTCTTCCATTTTAGCCTCGCTCCAGCGGCTGCCTGTAAATTTTAGGATTCATTTTAAAATCCATTTATTTGTTTTTAAGGCCCTAAATCGTATTGCCCCACCCTCCCTTTCTGAGCTGCTACAGCCTTATACACCCTCCTGTTCTCTCAGGTCAACTGATCAGCTGCTCCTGAGCGTACCTAAAACTAATCGTAAGCTCAGAGGGGACCGTGCCTTCGCTGTTGCAGCTCTTAAAATGTGGAACAATTTGCCCTTGCACATTAAACAGGCCTCGTCTCTGTTTTAAAATCTCTTCTGAAAACCCATTTCTTCTCCTTGGCCTTTGACACTTTGTGAGATGTTGATTTTATACATTTTATTTTATGCCTTGTTATGTTTTTATTTATTTATTCTTTTGTACAGCTCTTTGGTCCATTGTGGTTGTTTTAAAGTGCTTTATAAATAAAGCTGGTATGGTATAAAGCACCTCGAGGCGACTGTTTTCATTTGGCGCTATATAAATACAATTGAACTGAATTGAATTGCCTGATTAAAGCATGCTAGTCTGGTAAAAGGTATAATCGTTAAAGATCCTGATTCAGGAAACAAGTAGATTTCATTTCCATCTTTGACTTCCCACCAAATTTGGTTGAAACATTTTTTCCGCAGTCAAAACTACAGACAGTATAAAACATGGCACAGCTTCTGGGTCTGAAAAGTGAAGCCAAAACAAAAGCGTTAAACCTACATCCTTTTTCTACAGTCCCCCAGATGGCCATACTTGTGGTTGCACAGGAAAAAAAAAAGCCCGGTGCTATAGAGGTCTATGGGGAAACAGCTGCCGGACTTAACCTTGGTAAGCAGTTTTGTAATGAATTTATGGGCTCAGTCACTCATTTTGGGTCACATGGAATAAAACAGTCCATTTTGTAAATTTTGGTAATTCTAAGTTTCAGAAAGAAGGATTATATGGGGTATGCTCACTGGCTAATAAACTGTGATTGACAATTCGTTACGGTTAGCGTACGGTTTCACAGTCAGATCCACCCCTGACGATGAAAATCCTCATCTTAAGGCTTCAGAACGGAACTTCAGAAACCAGCAGGTGAAATTACGGTGGCTAATCCTACCTTTCATACTGTCTATGAAAAACTGATAAAAAACGAGACCATAAAAGGACAACTGTTGATGTTTCCATGGACAATAGCAGTCAAGCAAGAAATATCAGTCATAACTGAAATGATGAAAGCAAAACGTCCCACTTCAAGTACACCAATTAGCATTACTGGACACCTGCTTTTTAACTATAAACACTACGGATGGATATTTACATGTAAATTCTGTCTCACTTGTTGCATGGTGGACCTACTCGTCTGGGCCGCAGCCTGTTTAGTGTGTTGGTCAGCTAGGTGAGTAGGATAAGTCATGAACTATAGAGCAAGAGGTGTTTGAGTCTGGCTTGTGACACATTAGGTTTAATAGGTTTCTTATGCTTTGTTATTATTTGATAGGGTAATATAGAACAAGTCTAAGAACGACATCCAGCAGACGGTGAAGTAATGTCTCCAGTCATGGCACAACTTTCATTTTGGAACTATTTTTCAACCATGACTAGAGTTCAAGAAAAGATGGTTAGCCAACGGTTATTCAAAGTCAAAATGTCTGATCTGTACTTTATTTAACCCAGAAAGAGGAACGAAGGTCATTTAGTTGTATAAACATAGTGCTGATTTCAGTAAGTGTTTAATATTGCTGCATTTTAGTTAACTGAATCCTTCAGTAGGCTTTATGTTGTACAGAATATTAGAAAGGCTGTGATCAGCACTGCCACTAACATAAACTATTTATTTAAGTGGAAATATATGACACTGTTGGAGTTTATTTTTCATTCATATTCTAACCATAGCCAAGTGGTTTTTACCACATGCTTGTGATAAATAGATTTTTTCCCTGTTTTCTCTCTTATTCATCCCCTTATTTCTGTTATTGGGTGCATTTTTGGCAAAAAAAAAAGTGACCAGTGAATCCTCCTGGGTTTCAAGTTTGCATAATTAAGAAAAGACCTTTTTTCAAGTGGATGGGCTGTTATTTTGATAGTTATGTCCATGATTTCTACCACTTTTTATAACATTTTACTCACCAAATTAAAACCTTTCATTTGGGATTATGGGAACATCTTTAAAAGGGAATCTGCTGGGTCTCCCATAAGCATCCAAACAGCCCTTCAACAACCTTCTAGACAAATTTTAGATGAGAGACTGAAAACAATAGTTAACTGCCCTTCATGTTTCCAGTTCTCATTAATTAACTTGGAGAGATAACAAAGAAATAATAGGCAGAACTATGAAAACAAAAACAAGTTTCAATAAACCAGAATTATGGTTCAAGTACACACAGTGTTTGAGTTTTCCATTGAAAACACTTCAAGCTCGACATACGGTTCAAATTTATAAGACCCAGAGAAGGCTGGTTTACAGCAATTCCTTAAAAATCTCTTGTTCATTCAAATGACTGCCAGGCTGAAGGCTGACTGAAGTAGGATTTAAATGGTTGTTATTCCTTTACTTTTTCCTCAAGTATGACCCACTTTCACTATGACCGCACACGCACAAGTTTGGATGCAATAAAAGTAACAACAAATGATAAAATGACTGAGATAATCCCAAAGAGCTGTATTCAGTCTAAGAAAGGTTTTAATGCACAGATGGAGGGAAAAAGAGATTAATTTGTAGCAAGCAGAACCCATAAAGCAAGGATAGTCATCATCAGGCAGGAAATCAACTATAAAATGACCTCACTCAGTCCTAATCTGTGTGTCTGTGTGCGCGTGGTTATGTTCTCATGAGAGTTGTAAGACGAGGCAAGTCCTCAAAGTCAAATGGGGCAAAATCAGAAATTTGGCTCGGCTGTCTGTGTGTGTGTACTGATGAAGGGTGGAACCACAGTGGAACTACTGTAGACTGCTGTCTTTATCTGATTCTGAACCCCCAAAAACCATATATGGGAACCAGACTGGACAGAGAGCGAGAAAGAGAGAGCGAGATGAAAAATAGGATCAAAGAAAGATACCCACAAAGAGAAAAAGACAGAAGAGTGGAATCAAAGAGAGAGACAGCAAGGGGAAATGAAACAAAAAAAACAATAGTTTGATGAAAATTTCTTTGCTAGATAAGGAACAAGTATTGCAAAAATCCTCAAATATAATAAATGTGCTTAAGTCCCAGTGATGCAGGCTTAAAGACCTGTCAGTGACCCCATGGTAGCCACTAGTTACTGGGGAAAAAATGTGTATTCCTCAACCATTTGGTGAGTGGTTGCTTGCTTGCTGTCTCTAGGTAAAATTGGTGGCAAAGAGGTATACAGTGCTGCACTGAAAACCTGCTTGCAACTGCTTTGGTAGCTAGCAGGTTGCCACAGTCGCCAGTACTTTGGAAGACACCGAACTGTCTGCAAACACTCAAACTACTTGCTAAGTGGTTGTAAAACTGAAGCGTGTAACCCAAACTAGAAACAGAGACCGCTCACCTTCAAAGTAAAAGTTAATCCTTTTGAAACGTGTCCGTTTCAGCGACAATTTTTACTTTGAAGGCAAACAGTCTCCGCTTCCGTTTTGCATCGCACTTTTCACAGTTTCACAGCTGCTCAGTGGTTATCTAGCGAGTGTTTGCAGACAAGTTTCATTTTCTACAGGTGACCCTGGCAATCTGTTAGTGATCAAAGCAATCAAAAGTAGATTTTCAGTGCCGCAACCTCTTTGCGACCAGTTTCACCCAGCAGCAGCCAGCAACCTTCAGCAACCACTCGCCAAACAGTCGAGGAACACACACCACAGGTTGGAGGTGGCTGACCGGTCTCTAGGCCTGTGTGACTGAGGCCTTACATAACCTGCAGAATCAAGGTGAAATAGGGATCTAGCTATCTAGAAAACAGTAGGAAATAACTAAAAGTTCTAAGTAATTATATTGATTATTGACGGCATGTATTGACAACCCACATTAACAGAGATGCATTAGATTTGTTCTGTCTTTGTTCAGTGCTCCATACATGTAAGAAGTACTGCCAGAGCCATCTTGACGTTGCTGTGGATCAGACAGATGCCAGGTAGCTGCACTGTCCTGTGGTCTGACTTATATATTTGTTCTTCCAAATTCTCCAAAAAAGCAACACAATTTAGAAGAGATAGGTCTGCTGTTGGTTACGCTGAACGCATACAACTTTAATATTGGTGGAAATATTGTAAGATAACACCAAAAATGCTTTCTTTGGCAAACAAAGAGGAGCTAGGATACAGGACATATTTCCTCTGTCGTGGCTTTACATCGGGAATTCTGTCACTGTTTCCACCCCCAATGAGACAATTTAACTCAGACTATCATTCTTTGTCTTTCTTTGATTGGAGGCTCATCATCTAAGTTTTGAAATTTCTTTTCCCATAGTTTCAGTGGTTTGGAATAAAAAGGGAAGTATCAATTTCCGTGGAGTTCATCAGCTTTGAGCAACAAGTTTTTCTCTATATTTTATTACATTAACAAATTGGCACCATTAAAAGTACGTCAAATTACCTAATGCTTGACTGAAGTGATACTAAAGAAAGTTATAAATCTGGAAATAATAGTTCAACAGTTGGAAATGGGAAGAACCTTTTTCTTCTTTTATGATAGATGCAGATATTGGGCATTACATTTGCTCAGGCTGGCCATGAAGTAAAAGTCACTTGCAATCCCAGGTGATCAGCGCCTCAGTGCATCCTACATAAACTGATGCCTCAGCTGATATCGTTCTACACATCCAGGGGCGCACTGTTTAAGTTTGCAAGCTGCTTTGCAACCCACCTCCACTCCAGCTCCTTCTTCCCTGATGTATCTGACTTAATCATTTTTACCATCTGTTCTCATTGCTGCCTGCTTTGTTTACTACAAGGGGACTTCCTGCTACTCTCCAGAAGTCAAGCATTCCATGTATGCACATGGGTCTGAGGGGGGTCTAAATCTTACCTGAACAAGAATGAAATAAGCTCGCAGATCATCTTTTGTCCGAGGCCTGAAAACAGAACACACAAAAACCAGAGCATGATAAGACACTGCCAAAAAAAAAAAAACACACAATATAACAAATAACTGCACCAATCTTGATTAAATGGATCAAAGAGCTGTACTGGACAAAGAGACATGAGGCTGAGATTCAGTTTTCTTCTCACTAAAGAATTACTTTAAGCTGACCTGCAGCAATCATACAGATTTAACTATAATTTACTATTAATGAACACATGACCCCACTTCAGCTTTTAGTGTGTGAAAATATCAATGAAATTTAATCATTTCATTTCATAAAATTACATTAAAATTTTATAAGGTGAGCATGATAATAGCGTAGACAAAGACACGTGTCACAGAAGTTGTCTCACCCTTTCCACTCCCGCAGCAGGCTGTTGATGATCCCTTTCAGCACTGACTTTTGGATGTCCTGAGGCTAAAAACACAACCAAAACATGCTCATGTCCATAAACAGAAGGCTGACTCAATATTATTGTATTTGGTCCTAAAAATCCCAGAATCACAGTTTCACCAGGAGCAGATGGTATGAGTTTGGCCTCATTTTTGACAAGGATATGTCTTTTAATGCACACATTAAACAAATCTCCAGGACTGCCTTGTTTAATCAGTGCAATATTGATAAAATTAAAAACATCCTGTCTCAGACTGATGCTGAAGAACTGCTCCATGCATCTGTTACTTTTAGGCTGGACTATTGTAATTCCCTATAGTCAGTTTCTAAAAGCTCTCTTAAAAACCTTCAGTTGATCCAAACTGCTGTAGTGAGAGTAACAACAGTGACTAGAGCGAGGGATCATGTTTCTCTCATATTAACTTCTCTTCATTGGCTCCCTGTTAAATCCAGAATTGAATTTAAAATCCTTCTCTTCACACACAAGGTCTTCACTGATCAGGCCCCATTAAATGTGACATATTTTATATTTTGAAATAGTTTGACAGTGAATATACACCCAGGAGAACTATTGTGATTCCAAACAGCCAATAGAAGGATTTCTGGGCACCTTCTCCTCATTTCTGAGCTTACATAAGAATGTCTGTAGGTGCGGTCTCACCGTGTTGAGCAGTGCGTCATAAACAGCGTTGACAAACTTGGTGTTGACTCCTGAGTCCTCTATAGTGTTAAACAATCCATTCGCCTCTCGCTGGGAAAGGAGTGAGGTGGGAAAATGAAAGGAGAGAAACACCCGAGGAGAGAGCCAGTGAAAACTGCTTTCCCATCGTAAAACATCGTAAAACAGTTCTGGTGATATTTTACCAGCATTTAAAGCTGTTTTCTCACAACAGGCCATTCGCTGAGAACCAGATTCTGTGTGTGTGTGAGATACCTTGAAGGCAGCGTTGATTTCTATGAAGGAGTCAAAGGTGGTCAGGTAAAACTCCCGGACCTCCCTCCAGTCACCTGATTGGACAGCACGCTCCATGTCCTCCCTGGCAGCCAAAACACATAGAATGCTTTAGAGAAACGTTCCTCTTAAACTTCAATTTATGGATGTCTTGAGCTATGCTTACAGTGAGTTTAAAGCTCCAGGGAACTGAGACTTACTGAAACTCCTTGGTAGTCTTGGTACGCAGGGGGATGATGGGGTCAGAGGGGAATGGAGCTTTGACCTCTGGAGGAAGAGTGTCAATTGAGAGCCGCTGTTTCTGACGAACATCGCTGCATATTGGAGGCAGCTCTCTCCCTACAGGAGATGAAAAGAAAGGAGAGAAATCAGCTCTGAGAAAAGAACCCTCAATGATAAAAATCCTGGACAACTATAGCGGGCTCTTAAAGGTTTGCACACTAACTGATCATCTGTACAGATAAGCAATTCAGGGTTGGATGGATGGAAGGAAAAGAGTTTAAATTGATAAATGGAGGGAAAATGAAGAAAAAAACAAAACGACAACTGCATAACAGATATTGGACATGCTTTGACTGTTTCTCAGAATATGTAAGTATAGGGAATATATGCTGGGCATAAAAGAGGTCCACAAACACACAGAGAAATGAATCAACAACAGCTATTAACCCCAATCAGTGTGCAATCACAGAGGCCAGGCTGCACTGCATAACACACACAAGCATTCATCTATCCTCCCACACTGATGGCCATCCATCCATTCTCTTTATAATTAGCCTCAATCTCCACACTAACAATAGGCAGACGCAGCCCTCGCCAGGTGCATTGTGGATGCTCATTCTGCAGGAGTGGAAGGACTGTAGAAGCAGAAGATAAAAGGGACACAAGAACAGAGATGGGCAGATGGATAAATGACACCATGAGCAGGTGTTATCTCACAGAAATGTTCCTCTCATCTGCCAACAGAGCAGCTAAATGTGTGAGTTTTGTCCTGAGGGTGAGGAAAAATGATTAAAATTAAGTGAACATTCTTTCAGAAAATAGAATTAATCCAAAAGGTGAAAAAATGTGTAGAAGTAGAATTCACATAGAAATTTTAATGTGATGGTGGATTAAACTTGATTATTATCAATAGTCAGTGGGCTCTCAGGTCAACTTGAAGTTGCAGATTGCAGTTGTCTTTTGTAAAACTCTCTCTAATATCCCAGAAAATTGATTCTGTTCATCGGGACACGTTTTCTGTGGGAGAAACATTGCATCACTCATCCTAGTGATTTCCTCAGTCTCAGCTGATTGCAAATTTCCCCAACCTTATAAACAGTACAGTTGGATAATGACCACTGCCTAACATGAGCTCAGTTTCATAATTGTTAATATGCAAATTGTCATGACCATTGATCAGTGGCCATGAGTACTATTTGCAGAGAGTTGGAGAATGGCTGCAATCACAGCACTGTAAGATGGTGAACGATGTACTCTTAGGCCCCTTACTCGCTTCAGTGATTATTGTTCCCTTTTCACATAAATGGCCTCCTTGACTCGCTGCTCGAACCAACATTCCTCCCTGTCCAGGATGTGAACATCACTGAAGGAGTGGCCACTGACCTGTAGGTGTAAACAGGTGTCAGAATCCTGGCCTGACGACGTAGCTCTTCTGTGTTGTGACATCCACTTAGCCAGAGGTTGTTTGGTTTCCCTGATGTATAATTCACAACAATCCTCTTGGCACTTAACTGTGTAAACTATATGACTATAGTATACTATATTAAGGTTTTCTCTTAAGCAGCAGTTGTCCTCCTTCTTCTCTCCTGGAGCATTCTTTAGATGCTTCCCCAGCTTTGACAAATGTCCACCTGGGATAATCACATTTACTCAGGGTCTTTTGAATATGATGTTCTTCTGCTTCCCTGACCGCTGTGTCTGTGCATCCTGATGACACTCAGTTTGTGCTCCAGTGGACAATGAGAGTCAAACCTTAAATACTGACCTCAAATGTCTCCTTTCGATGTGGTGGTGCATAGCCTCTACTCAATCCTAGACCTGGCTCCACAGTGGGGCCCTGGCAATCCTCTCCTGAACAGAGTAACTTGGTCCCATGTTTCTTTTTCTTCACAGGGGTTTTCTGAATCGCTCTTAGTCAGGCCCCTCACCCAGAACCAATTTGCCTTGGGAGCCCCTACCAGGGGGAGATTTCCCTGACAATGTATCTCCTGGGATCACTCGGGCGCACAAACCCCTCCACCACGATGGCAAGGTAGCAATTCACTGGATGTCTGATAACTCAAACTGTAATGTGGAAACTATTATAGATCCTATAAGTCTGCAACAAGGAGTTCAGAAACAAATATATCCAACGAAATTACTTCAAGGAGAGACCCAGTAGTTCAGAGGTCAGCGAGCATGGTGCAATGGTGTCAGCAGTGTCCCAGTTTGGTTCCCTGCCAGCTGGAAATTTAGTACCTGTTACTGACTTTTTCCCCCCTTTCTCCCCATGAGTCCAAACTGTTTGCGCTGCTCCTTTTCATTAAAAGCAGAAATTATCTTGAAAAAATACAGAAATAGTGTCTGCCTGCGCACAGACCAAGAGGTTCTGAACCATGAAAATCTGGCCAAAGAGCACTCCAGATACCAGAAGATGGATCAAACTGCTGATCAAAGGTACATTTTGTATTAATGGTGATTGTGGAGGAAGAGGAAAAAGGCCCAAAATCAATGAATCATCCTCTGGGGTCATGAGTATCAAGCATGCAAACGGTCCATAAAATGTATGGTGCTTTGTCTGCCGAGGCCAGTAGGAATATTTAGTAATTTTAAAAAAAGTTATCTGGATTGATACCAAACTTTAATGAGTTCTTCCTTTCATCATGCTACAGTTCTGTTACCAAACTTCATTAAATTTGGCCAGAGGTTTGTACAACCTTGATAACAAAAAACAAACAAACCTTGATGAATGAATTAGTTGTTTCATTATTGGAAGCAGACAGAAATTCACAGTCAAAAAGGAAAGAAAGCTGCAATAAGGAGAAGATAATATTCTCAAATCTCATTCTTCCATCTTTGCTCCCCTGTCCTTAACCCTCCTCCTTCACAGCATCCTAATTATCACTGCTTTGTCAGCTTGTGCATCACCCAGCGCAGTCCTGACAACAACAAGTATTGGTTGTCATGACACCTTTTAATCATAAGAGTCATGTTCATCTTTTCCCCGCCTCTTTCTTTCACCACAGTTTACTTTGATGTCATTTGATGATGGGTGAGAGAGATCTTCCTAAAGTGTTTTCAAGTGCTGTCCATTAAATCCTGCTGTTGTTGCTGCTGAGGTTTATGAATAAAGCAAACATCAGACTTAATATGGTCTGTTCACCATGTAGTTTACATGTAGCCTGTAAGCTGCACGGTGGTAGTTTCTTATTCAGTAATTTCACAGCAAAATATGATTGCTAGTTACCTGCTCTATCCATGAATGTGTGGCTACATGACTACTTTTACTCTGTTCATCATACTTATGCATTTTATTTATTCTGTTTAACTTGGTGAAGTTAACCAAGCAACAACCTTTGGGGTTGAATAAGTGCCAAATACTACTAAAACATGTCTACAGCATGTTTACAGCCTACAAACACATTTGTCTGTCTCTGAGGATAGGTTTTCCCCTTTATAACAACTCTGTGGTGAGTTTTTTTTGTTTTTGTATTTTATTTTTTATAACTTATCCTTCTAGACGCTGGAGTTAAGAGCATGGTCACTGTAGTGTTGGTGCTTCAAATGCAGTCCAAAACCAATGGGTATGTCACTCCAGTGGCTATGTATACTGTGCATGTGCTGTATATAGTGATTTCAGCCCTGCCACTTCTTTTGTCCTCCACTTGTCCAGTTTCTTCAAATTTTTAAGGACACACTGCACACCATGCTGAGATATGCCAAGTTCTTTGGGAAACACCTTATTGGTGTAAAAATACTATTTTATGCCTGTCAAACTGTTATTTTTTACATTTTTCATAGATTCAGCAAAAGAAATAGGAACAAATGGTACATTTTTGCAACAAGCTGTTAGTAACAAAGTGCCTAAAGATACAAGTTAAAGTTGGCTCTTTGCTAAGTTATTTGTTATGTGTAGACACAACACTGGTTCATTATATGCGTTAGGGGCTTTTTTTATGCTTGAATGACTGAATAATAGGTCAGTGTTAACTGGTTCAACAAACAAAAAATATTTCTCTGAAAATGGTCGGGTACAAGGACTGGACTGAAAATGAGTGAAAAAGCAGCCAATGTCCAAAGAAAAACTTTGAAAGACCTTCAGAAAGCTGGAGAACTATTAGAAAAAATTACCAGAAAGTCTGGCTCCTTGGAAGCAAAATACAAAGAAATGAGTGATGGCTCAAGACTTTTGCACTGCATACAACCAATTTAGCCATTTGTTTAGCCATACATTTACTGTACTGAGTCACTGTCATGCTGCAGTGCAATAGTGATCGACAAACATTTCGATATTTTCCCGTAACAAACACCACTTTCATGTCATTGTCTTCGTTTCTTAACCAAAAAAAAAAAAAGTGTTGGTGTTTTCTGATCCTGAAACGAAACTCAGATGAATCTCTACAAAACACCCAGAATACTTTACAGATGAAGTAGCAAATTGTGGTGAATGTCCAGCAGGCCGGACGACTGTAACGGGCCCGAGGAATGTGACTGTATCTTATGTGTGTGTTTTGATGGTTTTCACTTTCATATGGTTTTCATTTGGGGTGGAGGTTTGTATAATTATTCTGGCATCAGTAGCCGTGGTGACAAAGCGGGCTGGTGGGTGCTCCACTGGGTCTCTGTTCTCACGCGGCACTCAGAAACAACCTCGCCTTTAACAGGAAGCAGCATCCCCTTTACAGTCAAAACACTCACGATAAATAAATAATTGCAGCACTGCTAAGAACCCCACAATCTGATAACTGCAATGCTAATTTGTAATCTGTATAAAAGAAACTAAACTAAATTCAATGAAGCTCATCTAAACACATTTTTTGTGCCATTTGTCCAAAACGCTTCCTGTGCCGAGAGAACATAAAACTTTTAATTACTTGATTCCAGTTCTTGAATCTAAGTGACTTAAGCTTCAACTGTGAGTCAGCTGAGATCTGAATCACCCCTTAAAAATGAGTTCTTAGTGAAGGCGTCTGATTTTCTCCCACTGTGAGATGTTAAAATCCACAGCCACAAACAGCTTTTTCTCTTGTTCCTTTTCAAAGCCTTTCATTTTGGAGTTGCGATGTCATCATTCGAAGGCAACATAAACAGAGTGCGAGTACA
Source organism: Heterochromis multidens (assembly GCA_015108495.1). Lineage (NCBI taxonomy): Eukaryota > Metazoa > Chordata > Actinopteri > Cichliformes > Cichlidae > Heterochromis > Heterochromis multidens. The sequence continues at coordinate 15,157 of VUQS01014829.1, forward strand.
TACATCAAGCTTACTGTAAACAGAGGAAGTAACTCATCATTACATTGGAGATGAGACAGAGATCAGTGCTTCCAAGAGAACAAAGAGGCAGTGAACTATATTACAAAACACTGAGCTGCTTTACTGCTTTGGAATGAAGTAGTACTGACTCAGATGGCAGGAAGTCGTAGAAAAGCTTGTTGCACAAGTAGAAGCGAAAAGTGGGCGTGAGTTCAATTTGATCAAAGATGCTAAAGGCAAAGTGTTTCCATCTACATATTTACAACAACAGAGACGCTTCAGATTTTCTTTTAAGTTGAAGAACTTAAACATGTGAAGTTCTATGGATTTAAATATTACATTTAAATATAAATATATTACATGCAATATGCACTACTTGATTACAAATAAGTCTGGAGAAAGCCATACTTTTAATTTCAATGCCAAACTTTAAAAAAAAAAAAAAAAAAAAAAAAAAAAAACAATTTTAAAAAATTAAAAAAAAAAAAGGAAAAAAAAAATAAAAATTTAAAAAAAAAACAAAAAAAAAAAAAATTTCACTAAAAAAAAAAAAA
>VUQS01014833.1:3125-20440 GCA_015108495.1 Heterochromis multidens
AAACAGAATATAAAAAAAAAAAAAAAAAAAAAAAAAAAAAAAAAAAAAATATTATAAAAAAAAAAAAAAAAAAAAAAAAAAAAAAAAGAATAAAAACAGCCCGTTTTACTTTACCAAGTGCATTGATGGGTCTCATCTGCTGTGGAAGTTGTTGTTGCTGGGCCTGGGTATTTGGTGTACCTGCTGTCTGTCCTGCACCTGGGGCCTGCTGGGTCGGAGCCTGCCCAGTGGCCTGACTGCTGTAGGGCAACCCAAGTGCCGCATAAGCTCTCTGCATCGAGCTGGGGTCTATGGGGGCTGAGGTATTAATGGTGGGAGCACTAGGCTGGCCCACGCCTACGGAGGACATGGGGTTCTGGAGGCTCGTATTAGGGGAGCTCAGCATGGCTGGGGAGAGATATTGAAAAGTCAGCCCAAAACACCCACATAAAATCATACTGTTTATACTGGCAACAGCCTGCAAAGTTGACTAGCTGCAACAAGTTGAATATGTACACAAAATGCATGTGTGGATACTATGAGCCAAGTGACAAAGATATGAAGAGAACACATTTTTGTGAAAAAAATAAAAATAAAATAAATACAGCAGCCTGTTGAAGTACAATACTTCAACAGGTAAACAAAACGCACATACATTTGCATACTTGGACCTCAGGCAAGATTAAGTCACAACATAGCAGCATGATACAGTTACAACATTAATGTAAGGCTAAATGCTTTAAAAGGCCAGGGACTGAATAAATGCATAAATCCCTTCAGGGGTCAGAGTATTAGCATATTTTTCTGGGTTCAGGCGTTGGTTGGGCTGAGAGAACAAAAAATGGCTCTCAGTTTATGCAAAGACAAAAATCAGATGAGGCAGAACAAAGAAAAACTGCACTCTGTTTGCGCTGGCAGGAGCACAAGCCCCGACATCATGTTCTTTAACATGCAAGCCAAACAGGGAAAGACTAAGACTGAAATGCTTTAAGTGATGAAAGATGTGAGGTGAAAAAGGAAAAAAATCTAAGTAATCTAGGAAAAAGAATAAGATAGTAGGACCTAAAAGATGACAAAATAAACCAATGATAACAGGCACATGAGAGAATAAAAATTAAACAGAAAGAACAGAAGCTTTTAGTATGTGTCAGAAAGAGTGGCAAACTCAGCTCTGTTCTGGTAGAGAGAAGTAAATAACCCAACAGCCAATTGCTCTGTAGGACTCCGTGAGCACACGCTCTCTGTATCCTCTCTCACCCTCGATCACACTGCAATCCCTCCTGTGTCAGATTACAAGCCCAGCAGGACTACACTCCTATTCACTGAGTACTTTTAGTCATCACAGAGGACCAAAAGCCTAGAAAAAAATAGCCTGACTGGCTTTGAATGCCAAGATATACATATAACTAAACGAAACACACGTCTGACTTTCGAAAGCAAGTCGTTCTAAAAATGTCACTACTGTGACTATTAGAGCTCAATATACCAATCCTGTAATATTGAGGCCTTTGTAAGAGAACTTACCAGATCCAAGTATCCTGCTTACTGAACACAATCGCTGAAAGCAATTTAGCCTTGTTTTTGATTTCTGCAGTTATAAGTGACTTGACAATGGTTAAACGGTGGTGGGCCAGAGATTACTACTTACGCTGCTGGGTGCGCTTGTCGCTGGCATTCTTCAGCGGCAGGCAGACGGGACAGTCGTGTCGAGTGCAATTTTTCCAGTGGGAGATGATCTGTCTGGACGACGCACAGTGAGCCACTGTAAGAAGAGAGGAAGATAGAGGAACAAGGTTGAAAATTGTGATACCATCTGTCATATTTGGTCATGTCCAACCCGACTAACTTTAAATCGTTATGGTTGTTGCATTTACTCCAGTAATGCAGACAAAATTAAATTAAACTTTATTTTATTCCATACTATAGTAAACCTGTGACCAACATCACTTCTCTCCCCCCCCTCAAGTTTTTCATGTGTACCGAGAATCTCGGCAGCAGCTTTTTCTTCATCTGAACAACGTCTATCACAGACCAGGCACTCATGGTAGATTACATCACTTCAAACAGCTAGGTTGAACAATTCAGACCTGATTTACTCAAAAAAGGATGAAAGTGCACAGAGATGCAGTGACTTGATGTCTCTTTGATTTAACATATGATTCACTATCGTTACTGGTTTCTGTAATGTACTGGCTAATTGCACATCTAACCTCGAGCTTGTTCCTTTGGGAAATTTTTGTTTTCTTAAACTGGCTGACAACTGGTCATATGAAAATTTTACATAAAACACTAATACACAAAAACTTGCTACACTCTTGTTGTCTTCTGAGAAAGAGAAGAAAATTACAACATACAAGTAGATGAAAGAAACTAAAGAACAGCCCAAAACTTAGCTCACCATTTCAGCTTGCTGCAGTAATTTTCCCTCTTGAAAGACTGTCAGTTTAGCCCAGTGGATAGGGAACCTACACTGCATTTCCTGGTGGGAAACTGAACAAACTGAGGTGCTTCATTTCATCTGTGGCCACACTAATGTAGTAGCAGCTAATCTGACAAGAAATCACAACCCAGCGCTTGCTTGCTCCTTGGCACTAGTAAGTGCTGGTCCACATTAAATTGCTACAAGGATTTAAGGAGTAGGCAGAAATTAACATAATTATGTTTTATTATCTTTGTAAGAAAGCCAATAGAGCTGGCAAAGACTCAAAGTACTGCTATCATACTGGTATCTTTTTATAAATTCAGTATGCAAAGAAAAGCGCTCATATTTAAGTCCAGCGCCAATCCAAGCACAACTCACACTACAGACTCTGGGGTTTCTCACTTGAAAATAAACTGAGTCGGACAGACATCAGATAAATCTAAAACGTTAGTGATAACTGTGTGTCAGGGAACAAAATCTCTCTACACAGTTATTACAGTGGTACTGAGAGGCAAGGATCCAAACCAAGAGGAAATGAGCTGGTATGGAGAGAGCAGAGACAGACTCCTTTACACTTAACACACCTTGGCCTCTTGTGTGTTTGGCTTGCAATTTAACTTAAGCATTCAAGCCCAAAAGCTGTGCAAAGGACACGGAGCCAAATTTAAATGAGAGTAGCTTAAGGGGAATTTTTCATCGTAGGAATGATGGGGCTGACACAGAAAGGAGCAAATCAACTTGTGGAAGAAGTAGCAGACTTAGTCACAAACAAGGGTAAGTGTGGGAGTGGGAGTTTCCTTTGTGCAAAGTCTGGATTAGATAAACAGACCCACCGCAACCAACAAACTTGTATATAATAAAAATGGAACTCAAATTGGATTACAAAACAAAAAGAAGAAAAAACTAAACTAAAACTGATCTCGGAATTTTTTAATTTGAGTGTCCCTGTGGCAAACAGGGACAGGGTTTAGAAAGTCTCAATTTTATATTTATGGTCCAACAAATAAAAAACAGGAAGAACAGGACAAAAACCGAAACATGAAGTTCAGCATCTCTTAAAATTATGGGGAGGAATGAATCATAAAACCATGTCCAAAGTTTTGGGTGTCCCCAGAAGCACACTGGCTTTAAAAACAATGAAGTGTATGAAGGCAGGAACCACAAGGATGCTTCCTAAATTTGGCCAAAACAAGAAGAGCCTTGGTCAAGGAGGTAACCAAAAACCCACTTTTACCTTTCAATTCACCTTTCAGCACAACAATAGCCCAAAGCATACTACCAAGATGCAGCTGGAGTGGCTTTGGGACAATTCTCTGAGTGTTCTTGGTTAAACTGCCAAATTCAAGGTGCTCAAAGCTTGTGGAAACTTGGCCAAGGAGGAGGTTCAAAGTAGTAGCTCCTGCCAAAAGGGCTCCTACACAGTGATTTATGCATCTGAAAATGTTTGTGAATGAAATCCAATTTAAAATTTATTCCATGAATCCAATCTGTTTTTCAGGATGATGACAAAAAGACATACTTTTACCAAAAATAGCAACACAGATGGTCACAATATGAGAATAAATGGAAAGAAAGCTGCTGCTGCTAAAACATGTTACCCCAAATGCATGCATAAATTGTTAACGCAGCAACCGAATGTACAAATTCAACTATAAACACTACCCAGCCTGAGTTTAAATAAACCTCAGATTCAGTTATCAATATTTAATCTTAACTAAGAAATCTCACGCAGTGCACAGCAGATTTTTCCCTTGGGGGAAGTCCAATTTATTTTGCCTCTATCTCCAAATCCCTAAGTGGTATTGTGAGGTTTTCATTTCTAGGTTATATGTTGTTGTAGGTGTCATTTTTTAATACTCTTTTCTGTGTAGGAGGGTTAAAAACAAGGTTAATACTAAATAAAGGTTACAGATAAAATAGGCAGACTATCTGTTTCTGTGGTGAAAGGTTGGTAGAGACCTTACTGTGGCAAATCCAAAAAAAAAAAAAAAAAAAGATTTTGTTTTTGTTAAAAGCAGCTTGACTAAAAAGCTGTGGGTGTTTATTAAGAACTAAGCTATTTGTGTTCTGACCCTTTAATGTCTCAATCAGTATAAAAGGGGACTGACTTCCATAAACTGTCCATCTGGAAATTCATTCATTCATTTTCTTCACTTTGTTTCAAATGCTTCAACTCACCCTGGCAGGATTTGCCGGCCTGGCAGTGGGTCATGTGATTAAGGACGTTCTTCATGGTGCGGCAGTGAGGCAGGGCGCAGGCCCTCACCTCCCCATTAGCCTGTTCTCGTCGCTGGCACTTGTGTGCGTGAAGCAGCAGGACCAGCTGCTGCTGGATCAGCTTGCGCTTCTCAGGGTCGGCTGTGGGGCCTGCCGAAGGCACTGCCACACCTCCGCCGCCGGCCAGCGGGAGCATCGCTGCCTGCTGCTGAGGCGGCTGCTGCTGGAGCTGCTGCACGGATGAAACAGGCAGACAAATGTCAAAGCTGCGTTGAGTTAAAAATAATATCAGTAGTTCAACAGTGCTGTGAATCAGACACAGTCCTAAAACGGAGATAATAGTTTCTTTGTAAATGGTATTTATATGGCTTCAAAATGTAATAAAGTAAAAAAGTATAAACCGTCACTATATGGTAAGTTAGCCTATGTAATGCCCTTATGGTACCTCTGAATTAAAACACACACTTTTATATAATCATCTAGACACAGTAAGTTAGTAACCATTATAATATTTATCAAACTAACAGTTTATAAACAGTTTACCCCCTGAAGTACATCATTCAACTAATTCATATGTCAAAGCTAAAAATAGTATTTAAAGAAATACAATAATCAAACATAATATTTACAGCTTCATAGAAATGTTACTAAATCAATATAGATATTCATGGAGAAAAAATAAAAAACAATGATGTGTTTTGTGTACCGTAATATCTGAATGTGTGTAAAAAGTACTGACCATGTTTGGCACGCTAGTAACAGCAGCCCCTTTGAGCTCATTAGGGAAGGGTGGCAGGCTGTTGGCAAGGGCAGACTTGTTCTGGAGCTGCTGCTGAGGGTTTAGCTGCTGGCCAGGTCCTGAAGCTCCCTGACCATAGGACTGCGCCCCAAATGGACCACCATTACTACCCAGGCCCATCTGGAAATACGGACAAATGACAAAAAAGTAAACATAGTAATTAAGCAGTGTTGTTAGCTGCACAGACTAAAAAACCCCAAAAACCAAAACAAACCAAGAAGAAAAAAAAAGCCTATTACAGTCCTGAATCCTGAAGGAACAGATACAGATTGATCAAAGCATACACATGTTAAAAACATTGATTTGATGTGGTTAAATGTTTACTTTAGGGATTATGTTAGTTCTTCATTGTCCCACCAGCCATTTACAGCCTTAACATGCCAACAAAGGTTCTGCCTCAATTTGAATGCCAATTTGTCATTACAAGACCCCCTCTGCCAAGACAAGAACTTGCGTAGCTGCGCCAGGATAATTGTGCCTGGTCCTGTTTTAAGCAGCCCAGTGATGCTCTGGCAGCCTGACAACTCAGCATGACACCAGCTATTGCCAGGAAAGACTTCTTGACTACAGAGTCACTTCTCCTCCTGCTCCCTTCTTTTCTTAAGCTAGTCAGTAGGACATAACGCAACTGAAAATGTTACTAACAATGCAGCAATTATGGATAAAGAGTCACCAGAAAAACGCTGTTCTTTTCTGCCTCCCCTCAATTAGCCATTTTAATGGGTAATTAATCATAAGTTGTATTCTCAAGATCCTTTTGGGTTGTAGAAGAAATTGTGATTAAGGTTTATTAAGAAAAGATTGCGTAACGAGAAATCACAACAAATCTGCACAAAATGTCAGGAACACAATTTATGTTAAGAGATTATGATCCCGTTTTTCAATCTCATCAACTCATCGCAGGTGTGGGTGGAGGTGTATATCTGTTCTTTACTCTGGGGGTGTTCCTGGCAAATGATTTCCCAGTTGATTAAACAAGGGGAAAAAAAGTCTAAAAATAATATTTAAAGAAAAAAAACCCCTGAAAAGGTCAAAATCTAAAGGATATGGTTAAACACTAAAACAGGTCACATTTGAGATCAAATCTTACTTGAAATGCGGCTGAAATGTGTGGCGCCATGCATGTCAGATTAGTGTGCGGAAGGCAGCTAATGTTAGCTTGTGTTAACGCCAGCAACCTAATTACCTGCAAGTTAACGTCCACACGCCTGGTCATAATGTTCTTACATATTACACTGGTTGAGCGTTTACATGCCAATTTACTCTAATACATCCAACAATCTTTCATCTTCCAATTTTGGACAAGTTTTTAGCAAAGAGTATGAAAGATGGACACTACTACGTTGGTTTTGGACTCTTTATTCTGAACCTTCAATGTTAGTGATTTTGCCGCCGCCATGTTTGTTTTTCCAAGCCTAAAATGACCTTATATGGATGAAAAGGTGGAGTGCCAATTTCTCAGCTTAGAAATGGAAATATGCTTCAAAACTGAAGCACCAACTTGTGGGATGTTCTGTACCACATAACGAGCCATAATGTTAATCAGATAATCCATTCAAAATGCTCCAAAAGGTACCAATAACTCCAGCCTCCTATTCGGAACACCTGTCCATCTCTGCGGCCAACTATCCAGGTGGTTGAGTTATACAATACATCCCACTCAGAGCTGTTACAAGGAAAACTATCCATAGAAGCCAAAACTGTTTTTGTACCAGGTTGCACATATACTTTTTTTAATGCTGTAAAGTTGTGCATTTTAACATGGGAGTCTATGGGGGTTACCTCGCTTTTGGAGCAAGCCTCAAGTGGTTACTAGAGGAACTGCAGTTTTTGACACTTCCACACTGGCTTTATTTTTCAGCTCCAGAGATTGCCCTTTGGTTTGTAGGGCTGTCTTACTTTCCTTGTTTACAACTTCCCGTCATAGAGACAGAGGTGCTGCCATTTACTGTCTGCGTAACATCTTAACGGGCGTCCACACAGGAAACACTGCCAGTGACATGGCAACCAGAATGTTAATGACATTCAGAGACTTTAAGCGACACAAAAATTTAGAATCAATTCAACTGCAACTGTCATTGTACAGTGATAAAATGTGAATAAGGAATTTAATCAACCCGTTTTTCTGATGCAAACTAAAGCAGGCAGCAAAGTTTAAACGACTACTGGAATAATGGTGCACATTCACAATTTAGTCTACTTGAATGGACTAGAAGTAAACAGCTGTCAGTATAGCCTAAAACAGAGAGCACAACAAACTAAATCAGCACTGCAATGTAGCAGCCATAAGAATGACTGTAATAAGTTTCATAAAAGTTTGACTGAAGGGTTTATATTAAAATGCAGCTACATCCAAAAAAACTATCACTCACCCTCAAGAAGCATGAGTGCATACATTAAGATGTGTGGCGCTAGAGGGAATAAAATCCTTGTTAGTGCCTTGCATTACACACTGATTAACTTGCTGCTGCTCTCTCATCCACAGAACTGCTGGGAGACTAGACCAGACTCTGCCATGCCAGGCCAGGCTGTATCCCCTCAGGCTGTTGACACCGCTCCAACAGACCAGATAAAAAAGACCCAGCTGAGACGACCAGACACTGGCAGGCTTTCAACACAGCTGAGCAGACGGGGGGACACACACACGGACGCGCACACACACACACACCCCCACCCACCCCCTTCGTTTCACTCTCCCCATTCAGTCCCCCACTCTCTGACACACTCCACACATCGACGGGCAGGACAGTTGCCAACTATCATCTCACCGCTTTGCTGCCAGGCAAGACTGTTCAGCTGAGCTGGCCTCCCTCCTTCATCCCAAGTGTACTCCGCCTCTGTCATTTCAACTTATTAAGTGGTTTACAATACCTGTCTTTCTCTGCATCGCTGAAACGGTAAGCAGCCACCCAATAAGCAGGAGAAGGAAAGGCGAGTGCTCATGCGTATACAGTAACAAAAGGAGCATGTGGCGGTAAGGAGCCTCTCACCAACATAAATGCCCAGAAAGAGATTTACAACCTGCAATTAAAGCACAATAGAGGAAGCCACACACAAAGAATGGGTCTAGTGGTTTTCTCCTTCAGAGCAGTTGGTGACATGATAATCACAGAAGACCAGCTGAGCCTAAAACACGCACACAGACAGGGTTTCTCCTGGCTCAGAACAGGCCTTCAGTGGGTGACTATGCATGGCCGTAAATGCAATCGGCCCACAATGAGTCTGTGTTATGTTATTTTCCTATTTTATGTTGTAGGGTCTTTACCTTACAATATAAAGTGCCTTGAGGCGACTGTTGTTGTGATCTGGCACTATATAAATAAAATTGAATTGAATTATTTTAGAGAAACCTATATATATCCTTGTTATTTAAGACTATAACTAAATCGATTACACACAAACCCTACATGATTAGACACAGTGAGCTGTGATTCATATTTGGCAAAGAGTCATGGGGTAAAAATAAAAAGCTATCTATACAAATAGTATTTTAAAAAATTAAATTAAAAGTTAGGTCTTACAGTCTTCATCAACAAAAATTTTTCAATTTTCTCACCAAGTATAATTTTGTAGTTTGACTTATAGAGAACTGGCCCATAATTTAATTATAGGGCAGCTAGAAAAGGTTTGCATGATTTAATGTCCAAAAAACAAACAAACAAACAAAAAAAAAAAAACACCAGGTTTTTGTTATACTTCACATAGCTGCAGGACCTCCTTTCCGTGTATACCTCCTTCCAGAAAGTTGGCATTTCAAAAATGAAGTTACCTAATTGTCAGTGTAGCTGCCAAAAGGAAACTTCAGCAACATGTGGCTTCAAATTTTCTCTCCAAATCATCATTTTAAATGAGAATACAGCTGAAATCAAAGAGCAGTCTAGACTTTTTAAACCTGTTATTAGTGATTTTGTCCGATTCTCCTTCTCCGTTATAAAACTGGGATTTTATAAGATAAACAGGTTAGAAAATGGCTTGGAAGCAATGCTTGGTTTACATTAATCTCAATCATCATTTTGGTGTTTGTGATTTTTCTTTGGTGCTAACTAAAATGGCTGTGAGAGGCACAAAAATTTATGCAGGAAAAGTCCCTGACAGAGGCGCACACAAACAGGCCTGTTTCTGCAAATGCTGACAGCCCCGTCGCTGTTACTTCTACATCAGCTTTTAATTGTTTTTGTGGTTAAATCATGTCTACAGACGCTGGGAATGACTCAACACACACATTCACTATCTCAGTAAGTCTCTCCTCAGGAGACTGGAGCATCTGTGTGTGTGTTGTGGTTAAGTACAAATTTGGTGTCTTGGCTCTGACACAGCCAGTTAAATAGATGGCTTCCTAGTGATTTCCTGTGAAACCACATTGGTGACAAGAGTAAGCGTAAGCCACAAATGACACTATAAACTCTCACACAGACACACATAATTATGCATCCCTAGACTAATCGTAACAATGACTGAACAGCTGACAGCAGTATACTAGTTCCCTGTCAACAGTGGAGTGTGCATCTTTTCAGTGCCTAGGACACTATAAACAAGTTGACTGGAAGAAAGAACTGTTTAGATGAACCATAAGCGTGACTAGTGGAGTGTACAGATACAGATGCATTCATGCCTCCCTCCATCACACATATCCGAAAAGCAATTTAGAGCATGTGGAGGAGAGACTTCAATTAAGCTCCTAATCAATGATAACAAAAGCTTCGGTGTGTTGCTATAGCGAATGTAAAAAGTCATTTGAGATGAAGTATGGCCATCTCCATCTCATTACACAGCAAATTAAAAGCCATATAAAGCTGAGCTCCAGTAATTTTTTCAGATGAACAAAATGCATTTCAAAATAAGCCAGTGTATGCAAACCGTGTCCCACTTATAATTTGAGGATAACTGTTGCTGTCTGATTGTGAGCTGTTAATTCCACATGAGTGTAGATTTGTAACTTTGCCATTTGTGAGAAGCTGCTATACAAAGCAAAGCAAAACATTTATGATACGGCTGGGCAATAAGCAAAATGTAAAATGTCACAAAAGCTTTAATTAAACTGCAATAAAAAATATATATAATTTCATAGACCCTACTTAAAGGCAGTTCCTTTTTAGTAAGGAGCTGCTGCAAATTTCAGGAAACTTGAACCATTTTCCATATTGCCATATTTCACAAGGTAAATTGGTGAATGCGGTTCTGATCCACAGTCAAGTGTACAGACTGCTGCCAGTTCTGCAGCAGTTCAGGAGCCCTGACCAACACAGAAACTAAAACCATGTATTGTTGTGGACACAGCAATGAAACCGATTTTAGCCAGGTAAAAGAAATTAATGTGTGTTTCTATGTAGGCTTTATTTAGAACATTTATGCTGTTTTACCTGCTGTCAGATGGCTCTTTCCAACAATGAAGCAAAGCCTTAAACTTCACCAGAATCCACTGACAAAAACAGTAATTTTACCTCACAAAACATAACAGTTTTTCATCTACTGTTGGCTCCAGTGAGTGTTTCTGTTTGACTCTGGTGTTTTAATGGAATAGTTAGGACGGGAACACACAAGGTAGACCAGCAGCTCCCATTTTCTGCAAGTTAAAACAGAGTCTGGTGGCTTTGAAAAGAGCCAGTGCTTTCTTAGTTTGCTGTTTCCACAAATCAACAAACTTTGTTGACTATTGCCGCACATGCAACTTCAAGTTAATGTAAGCCCTTGAACTTTAGTATGCTCTTTGTTGGACTAGCACTGTGTCTCCCCTCTTACTGCAGGAGAACTTTGATAGTGAGCTTGAAGACCAAAACAAGTGCTGAGGGCAAGGTTGAGGGAGTTGGAGTGCGCAGTGACAAGGGAGCTGCAAACTCTGGCACGGCTTTACTGAACACACGCTTTGAGACACAAAATCAAACTGAAACATAACTATAGTGTAAAAGTATAGATAGATTTAAAAATAAAAATCACCATAATTTGCACTGACAAGACAAACAGAACCAGCAAAACAACAAAAACATAAAACACAAAAAAAAAAAGAATTAAAGAAAGAAAAGCAGGCATTTCTGATAACTGAACGTGTTGCAGAGCAGCGTGTAGCGCTGCAGCTATTGATTATTTTAGTAATCGAGTATTCTATTGATTATTCCATCAATTAATCGAGTAATCTGATAAGAAATTCTTTTATCTTAACCTGTTAAACCCCAACGCCCCCGGACATGACGCCGGGTCTGTTATGTAAATACAGACATGTGTGGTATCCACAGAAATGTCCGAATCTCAGCTAAAAGCTCACAAAAACCATTTCTACGACCACCAAACACAGCTAAAACAACAAACAATTAAAAGACCAGATAAACAAATTCCACAAAAAGAATCCCGTTCACAGACAAACAAACCCTCTTCTGAAAGCACACATCTCACAGATTCCAAAACTGCAAGTTTCATCACGCTCCGACCAAATTCACTGAACCAGCAGCAAAAGAAGACCAAAATTACGCTTCACGTTTGAAAAACATTATCATGAATTCTGTCTTACTTTTGCTGTTTGCTTCTAAAAGTTAAATCTACCGTGATAAAACTGCATTTTCTGAATTACTCCATCTCCCACAATTCCTAAAGAGCAGTTTCCCCTCAAAAATCGCCATTTTCTGCCCAGTTACAGAGATTTCAACGGACGACGGCATCATTCATTCATTCTGCGTCACGTATATTTCCCACCTTACAATTGGTGACTGGTGGGATTGACGTAAACGCAGTGACATTACCGTGATTCTATTGGCTCATGATTACACATGCGTGAAACATCACACTGTGCATCTGTACTAATCCTCCGCGTGAAACATGGTGACCGCTGAGCAGTATGGTCGTGTGGATTAAACGAAGCATCGAAGCAAAGAATTTGCATCGATGATTTTTCATAATTGAGTTAATCGATAAATTGTTGTGGCCCTAGCAGTGTGTAATGTGATTCGTATTTCCACCCACTGAAAAAGCTATCAGATAAATCAACAGTATAGACTCTAAAGATGTGCCAATAAAATTAGAAGAGAAAGGCACGCCCATGTAAAATGCTTTAAAACAAAAATAACAATTGAAGATGTTTTCTGAGATAGCAGAAGGATTACCATGTTTTTTTGGTACATCTTTTAAGACATGCCATATATGTAGGAGAGAAACAAAACCTTTTTTGTTTACAGCATAATAATTTAATTATTTAATTTAATTTCTGCTGTATCACTAGTACTAAAAAATTCCACAGTTTTAAAGCTGCACCAGGTGATCACATAAAAGCATAATGTAGTTGTCATTGTGCAATAATGTTGGTTTCATTCCAAAATAAGAGCACACATTTGTGCACAGTCATTCTATCCAGGGTTATGAAATCCAGCCTCCACATAAGTTTAAAATTTTCCAGAGGGTTAAAAAAAAAGAAAAAAAAAGAAAAAGAAAAAAAGCACAAAATCATTTTACTGGTTAAAAGGTTCTCAATTAACCCTCTGGGGTCCAGGGTATAATTGGCCGTTTTTGACTACTTTTGATTTTACCTTTATATTTATATTTACCTTGCCTTTTCTGGTATCATTTTTTTCAGCATAACCTCATATGTCTGGATTTACAGTCATTTTTTCATTTTGACATACTGTATTAACACACTGGACCTAAAATCACACAAAAAAACATAAAATCCGGGGAGAAAAGTTAGATTTTTTACTGTGAAAACCCCAAACATGTTTAATGAATCAATTTCATAACTTGAAATGCAATTATAAAGTAACTTTCAAAAGCTTCTGTACAAATTTTGCAAACAACAAAGTTATATAGAATTATTTACATAAAAATGCAGGCAATGCCCCAGGCATTTTTTTTTTTGTACAACTATTTACAACTATGTACAAAACAATCAGGTGTCACAATAAGATGCCACACAAATTATTTGTGCCACACCAAAAAATAGTTCCTGTCCACTAAAACACAGAGGGGGCACATCACAGGCCTGACACTTAGGGTGTATCACTCCTCCTGTTGTTCACCGGTGCGTCTGTCGACCTCAGAGGGTTAATAAAGTATCACAGCATGAACTGGTCCCAAAGTGGCAAGATGCAAAAACGGCATATTAACAAGCTTTTCAACTTCGCCTATACAATGAGTGACCAGTTAGTTTGTCTCCAGTGTTAAAATAGTTCCAACACACATACTCTTTAATCAAAAATGAATACTTTGATGCATATGAAAGATCACTGCCAGGGAAATATTCTGTATGTGCCTCAAAACACTTTGGGCTCAAAATTTGCATCTGCAAATACTAAACAAAAAACAATTAAAAATTACCGTCTACTCACCTTGTTCATGTTGCCTGCTTGCTGGGCAGTACTAAGGGTGGTGTGAGCTCCCATTTGCTGCCCTCCCTGGGTGAGCGTCTCTGCCAATGCACTACCTGATCCTCCTGGTCCTGGTGCAGTTCCCTGCATTGTTGGTGCCTGGTACTGCATGCCTGCTACTCCTGCCCCTCGTCCTCTCCCAGCTCCAGGTACGAGGCCACCATTCATCACCTGCCCAGGCTGAGGCTGCCCTCCCTGGTTCAGGAGCCCAGCATGGCCCTGGTTATTGTTAATCATGGCCTGGTTGAACCCTGTTGTGTTCAGGCCCATAGTTGCAGTATTGTTGTTGTTGTTCTGTCCTGCTACTCCTGTTGGTGTTCCTGCTTTCTGGGCCTGAGGGGACGGGTGGTTGTTAGGTGAGCCCTGGCCAAGGGGGCTCTTACCTAGCGGTGTTCCTAGCTGTGGCCCCATGCTGCCTGGCTGAGGGCTAGCTGTGCCTAAATTAGAAGTGCTACCAGCCCGAAGGAGCTCTGAAAGCTGTTTGTGCTTGGCCGCTGCATCCGGGACGACAGGGGCACTGCCACCGCCAAGTCCTGATGCAGTGCCTCCTGGTCCACCTGCTCCAGGTGCTGCTCCACCATTTGAAGGCATTCCACCCATCAGGCTTATATCACCTCCATTGGGGATCAACTCATCTGGAAGGTCATTCTCCAAATCATCCCAGGAGAGTGACCCAAGATCTATGAGAAGGGAGAAAGAAGTAAAATGTCACAAAATGTTTTTATACAACCACATGACTCAGTACCAAACATTCACTCTCCTCTGGTGCATCAAATAAACCAGTATTGGAATCACTGAGTACCAGAGTATTTAGATCTTCTCCATGTACTGCTGGAAACTCATTCCACAATTCAACACGTGACAGTAGCGTGGTTTTTCCTACTTGAAATATTTTTGACACCCTCCATAAAGGTTCAAGCCTATGAAGGAGTATTTGGGCCACATTAAGAAAAAAAATATTATTGTTCCTTTTGAGAATAAAGTTTAAATTTTGAGATTAAACTTGAAATACTATTGAGAAAAAAGTCAAAATGTGGAGATTAAAGCTGTTGTTTCAAGTCAAATAACTGCCACGGCTGCTATACCCTCTACAAAATGCCTTGTGTATATCAATTAGTGAAATTGTACTTCAGAATCGGTTTTAGTAACAAGGAAATGATTTCTCTTTTAGCACATAAACAGTGTGGTGATAAGTATAAGGACGCACACAAACTTGGAAGACTTGGCCAGATTTGAGCAAAATGAAAAATGAAATAGCTAGCAATGGACAAATATAAGGATATCAATGGTTACACCCTCGTGCAGTAAAGAGGATGTATGCTGTATCACAAGACACAATAAGATAGCTGATCAAGTTGTTTCACTAACTCATCTACACAAGGCATTTTGTAGAGTGTATAGAAGCTGTGGCAGTTGTTTGACTTGAAACGACAACTTTAATCTCCACATTTTGACTTTATTCTCAAAATAGTATTTTGAGTTTAATCTCGAAAGTTCGACTTTATTCTCAAAATGAACAATTTTTGTTTTTATGTGCCCCTAATACTCCACTGCACAAGCCAGAGCAGAGACATAGCCAACATGGAAATAAAACTTTTTTTTTTTTTAACCATTTTTGTTTCATTTGGTTTCATTTATATGAGAACAACAGGCATTTTTGTTTATCAAATGATCAAAAAAATAAGAACACACATAGATGTTGGTCAAATAATGTAATAGATTCAATGTCTTTAGCTAATGGACTATAGTCACCGCCCAAAGGCTGAGCTGTGTTAAAGAAAAACAACAAAAAATAGGCTTTTACTCCTCAGCTGACCGTTGGTCTCAGTCCAAATGTTCACATTCCCAATTATAAGATATTAATGAGCCAACATGCTAACTGCTGCTGCACTGTGGCAATGTCCCTTGCAGTGTAAGACAAAATAAGCACAAAGAGTGATAGAGCATTGCTACTGGCTGACAAAAACACAGTGCGACAAGACAGAGAATCCAGCAGCACTCGTGGTTCCTGCTGGGTGGCGGAGGAATATTTGTGTCACACCATCCAGAGGTGTGAGCATAATGGTGAGAGCCCAGGGAGCCACAATTTGCTTGAGAGTTAGTGATTAAGATGGTGAGAAAAGCTCAGGACTTGTGCATGCATTACAGCTTTGCTTCTCTAAGAAAAATCAACTCTCTAGACAAATTGTGAAAATTGATCACTTTACACAGTCTCAGCCATGAGTTCACCAAATGGCTCACAATCGCCTAAGAAACATGCTTCGAACAGTGCAGCTCTCTGTTTTCATTTCCCTCTAAAAGTGACATTAAGTTGCTTAATTAACTCAGTATAACATGATAGATGTGGGCAGAAATACTGTCTGAATTCTTATTCAATTAACTAGTTTCTTCAAAAGCATGTTGTGGAGTGGTCTGTTGATCTTGTGTAGAGTGGAGGGCATAACTGGAATGTATACTAGTGTCTGTTTGCTCCATGGCTCACAAAAGCACCAATTTACTGAATTTGTGCAACTGAAAGTAGTGAAAGCTGCAAAATGTCACTGCATGCAAGGCACTATTAAGAAAATCACTTTTCAGCAAACGATGAACAGGACCTTGGGGCTTAATGCCACAGGATTGAGCACGGCCGGTGGACGTCTTCATTGAGATTCAGTCAGGATCCCAGCTTTAATGAGGGCACTTGGCCTACACACTTCCCTGAGTAAACACTGGCTTGCAGATCTGCCTTGCTAGCTCGCTGTCTGTCCCTGCCATCAGGCACGCAGGTGCTCCATGTGGAGGAAGCTTGTTTAAGGCTGAAGGGACAATCCATCTTTTCCTCCCTCACTCCTCTCAGCCTATGCTGTCTATCAGCAGGCACATGGATGCTCTCCAAGCAGCAGTATTCACTTCAACCACATGTGCTTAGGCCTGGCATTGCATTTATCATTTCAGAATGGAGATCCAAACACACAGAGACCCACACACCCCCACACCAACCTTGCTCCTAAGCTTGTTGGCTGGAGACCAAAAATGCAAACCAATGTTTTGGTTGGGTATTGCCACATGCAGTCTGGGGAACCCCAAACATGAGAGGAGGGGGAAGGTGAGACATAAGCTGTTTTAATATATGCGCTGCAGCCCTGAAGTTTTGTAGACATAATCCAATGAGCTGTATGTGGGAATGCAAAAGTTTAAATCAGTTACACAGGACCTAAACAGACTTTACAATGAAAGCTCCCTTGTACTAAGTCTGCATAACGTTGAACCAGTGTGTGAATTGATGTGATAATCATCCGGAGAATTCACAGCAATCATGTGGGAATGTTGATTATATTCCACTCTTTTACATCATTTCACTGGCTCAAAGTCAGAAGAAAGCAAGCATCCATAGGTAAAGAAGGGTCATTTTCATGAATGTGAACATGACAATGAAAACATCTAACTGGAGAGACAATGGGCCTCTTTCACTTAACAGTGGGTACACACAAATCTGTGTCAATTTTTTGTATGAACACCATACACACACACACCCACCCACCCACGGTTTATCAATATGTTCTTCATCCAGAGT
>VUQS01014835.1:6611-16629 GCA_015108495.1 Heterochromis multidens
AGGCACACAATGAAAAACTGAAAACCTGACATCAATCCAGCCTTTTGTTTTATTTAACAGCTTATAAAGAAAAGTGGCATTTAGTAAAAAGTGTAACGAGGACAGAGTTTTAATATTTAACATGCCTGGATATAATAAACGGCCCTGGTTATAAAAGCCAATAAAACACTGGTGTTTCGCTTCAACATAATAAATTGATAATTTGAGTAGTTTTATTTCTGTATGTTCTATATATATATTTAATAGAAAAGTCTAGACAGTAATTTATGTATGCTTGAAAATCTTACTATAGTACACAAAATCTGTCTGTTTGCCCGAGAACGCCTCCAAAACAATCAGGAGTTGAGCAACTAAACCTGAAACAAAAGGTACATTTTAGGTCTCTAAAGGTTCTTATCTATAACAGATATAATATCATTATGTTGCCTAGCAACCACCTACAAATAGACTAAAATGTCCTAATTTTAGCATTTATGCACCTGTAACCATTAAAAAACAAACTGTATTTTCATTTATCATATCACATTTTTATTTCAAGACAATAACATCTCATTTACATCCACAAAACTTGAATATTATGCTATGATATATTATTATGCCACCATTATGCCTGACAACCACATAACAATGGACTAAAATGAAATTTATATAGTAGAAGACGGCGTGATCGTGTACTAGTGAATTAAAATATTGTGATTCTAACTAGGATCACCTTTTGTGTGTGCTAATTTGCAAATTAATAGTATTTCACTGGGGTCAGGTAAAAGTTCTTTGCATGCCTCAGTCAGTATTGACATAATGATGGATTAATGAAAATTATACAATTGGAAAAAAAAACAATATAAGTTTAATTTACTGGGTGTAAGTTTATTTTTGTTAAGTTCTGTACATTAAGAATAGAACTTAACCATCTTGTAACACTGCCCCACCGCTTGGTCAGCTACTGATACTAAGTCAGTGGAAAGTTGAACATGAGTCAAAACCGAAGTATAAGTAGAAGTCCAAGCTGAAAAAAGGACAAACTCTACAGTCAGTCATGGTCATAGGATGGTTTATGTTGGTGCAACAGCTAAAGATACAAACGGCATAAGGCCAGCTTGGTTGCTCACAATTATAGTTGGTATATATAAAAGATGGATGTAGCCATAATGATATCACCCATTTCTTTGTGAAGTCTTGTTTTGAGCTTCAGCTGACTGGTACCAACTTGTATTTTTGAACAGATGTCACAAGCAAGGGGTCAATCTGACTGAAAAAGCGAGGGACACTGCAGGCTCACCCTTAAACATAACCATCTTTATGTTGTGACCATAATTTACAAAATCAACACAATGTTGTATTAAATAATATTCCAAACTATGAATTGTGACCATAAATTCATCAGGGAGGCATTTACTGACATCAGAAGGGTCATTTTATCACTGACTTCTGTCCAGTTAGACTTCTTTTTTCCAATCACCTGCTGGCCATTAGAAAGAATGCATGTTAAAGGCACTTCACACTGGCTTAGTTTTTCAGACCCGAAGACCATGTCCATATATTCCAAGTATTTTGCTAAACACTAACCAGAGCCAGCTATAATTACAAACCATTCAGCACTGAATGCATTAAACATCCATCAAGTTTATGAGATTATAAGATGTAGTTCAGTACTTTGTCACACTCTGCAGTATCTCACACTAACACTATCTATAGCACCATTTTACAGTAACAACTCTAGCTCTGCTGCACTGTTCTCTTGCCAGTGTGGGTTTCTCCCCTCCTGTGTTTCTAGCATTGTCATTAATCAGTTTGTACCTCCTTTCCCAAGGCGCTCAGATGCTGTGGTAGCAGTAATGACCTTGGGGACCCGCTGGCTCCACTCCGCAGTGTCAGCCTTCTACCTCTATGTGAACAAATGTATCATCTCCTACAGAGATCCAAGCTGTGTGAAAAAACATGTAAGTGCTTATGTACTTTATGCTGTTATGTATGAATGCATAAGGCATCATGTACTTAGTAAAATAACAACGGGAAAACCCTGTTAGCCAGTGCCAGGGGAAGAGAGTTTTAACTGGTTGCCAGGTTAAGGCCAAAACATCCTGTTGACTGAGATATGGCCGCTACTGTGCCTGACCCTAAAAGCAATGCCATTAGAGTGCCCTACCTAAAAATAAGAGCTTTTATCTGCTACATATTAGTTAAAAATAACACAGTGTGAGATCAGAAGCGATTATTGATAATCCTCTTAAAAACATTCCGGTCATAACATATCAGAGTAGTTCTCATTTAGCATACGACTTGATGTCTCCAGTGTTTATAGCATTTAGAAGCTGCCGTCACACTCTGGTTAGGCCTTGAAACCAAGAGCATAATTGGTAGTAAATATTTACTCCAGTCTGGTGTCTGCAGCATACGCCACATCTGAGCTTACACTTTGTCGGCTCTTTTGAGTCTCATTTAGTCTGTGTGTTCACACAGCCGTATGTGTCACACACATGCACACAGTCACAGTTAATATTTTCCAAAGAGCCAGTAGGTTTAATCATTTCAGATCCACAGATTTGCACGCCTGCACAGATAGTCTACATGCATAAGTTTCTGCACCAAATTCGTTAACAATTGGCAGGCAAGGCGACACTGCCTGCCATGGAATACACACCCGTGGAGGCGCGCACACACCCACAAATGTACAACAGCTACAACAAGGATCCATGGGAAACACATGTGCCAATGCCCGTTTGAGGACCACCATGCCAGAAATAATTTTGCTAGTGGTTGATCATCCACAACACGTGTGTCTGTGTGTTTGTCTGAGCAGGGGAGAAAGCTCCCTGTGAGAGTCTCATCATGTCCTCCCAGCCCCTTACATCTTCCAACCTGACAGCGTTGAACACCGCAGCATCCATCTTTCTCCCATTCTGACACCTCTGGGATGTACCTCCTCCCCTCTTTCAATTATTTGGAGGCAGGGCAATTATGGCCTCGAATCAGAGCCACCCATAGTCTGAGTAATGCATGGCAGCTGGGCTGCAAGTGACAAAACGGGCTTGTGACACTTCTCATTATCGCACAGCAACTTGGTGATTACCCCTACTCTGCTATGAACAGGTAAAAGACATGAAGGAGGAAAGAGAGAGACAAGAAGAAGCAGCCAGTCAGCAACATGACATATGGCAATCTTTTTGTTAACTTGTAGGGCCATTATAAGGACAGAAGTGCAACATACAGTGGTCAAATAAGGACCTTGGATTACTGTATATGAGGCAACTATCTGTTGGGTTCTTTTTATTTGGCTGAGTATATGCTGGGCCTGCATTCTTTGAATAATTTCCAAGATAATTATGGTATTTATCAATCTGGATCCATTATGACTAGAGGCAGGAGGTGATTAAGCAGAGGGAAAGCAGCTTCAGACTCTACTACATGCCAACATATTTAGAACTCATGCTATATTATGTTTGTTTTGTATAGAAATTGTTTTACACTGAGATACATGCTGGAACTGTTTGGCAGTAGTCTTTTTTTGGAAAGCTGTTCTTATTGTACATGCATAAGCTTTCATACAAAGTTTATGCATGTACAATAAGAATAGGTTCTGGTTTTGTTTTTAGCTGTTCTGATGCATTTACTAGAAAGAAATTAATTCAAAAACCACGTCCTTTCTGAGTCTAAGCTTCAGCAGTTGCCTTTATTCAGCAAACATCTCAGCAAAAGCTATAAACAAAATGATGACTACTGGTCACATTATGGAAAGATAACCTCTTTAACTGACCATAAATTTGTTTTAGGAAGTTTAATGGTCAATAAAAGTGATAAGACAGATGAAAATGTAGTTCTATGTGGAAACACAACAGCTGAGTCAGATGCCATCTGGGAATCTGATTTTAAAAGAGTGATACAGCCAACCAGACTCCCTCCCCTGACAATGTATGCCTCATCTCTATGTCATGTTATCCAAGTGTAGAAATAACGGGCAATTGAAAAATCCTGTGGGAATGAGCAAACCCACTTCATTCAAATGAATTCAAATAAAGTGCAGACTCGGCACCTGTAATGATGAGTCCACAAAGCTTTTTTTCCTGGTACAGGAGTTATTCAACATCAGCACCGACACAAAGACTGCGATTAAAGAGAGACCTAGCTCTCAGAGGAAGAACGCCCTCCAGAGAAGGGGGTGTTTTTGCACAGAACCCCATTTTTCAGACACAGACAGACAGATAACCACACTCCTTTGGGATCTTCACAGGGCAGACAAGATCTATCCCCCAAAATATCCTTTCATTACCACGAGATGGATGGGGAGGAGGCGGTGAGGGCAGCAGTGGAGAAACAAGTGATAAGCACCGCTGCGGGAGAACAAAAAGCCACTTGATTCTGAGGGAGGAAAAGAGAGGAGGGACCAGAAGGGATAAGTGAATGGCTCACGCTGAGAGGATGAGGAGCCTGCCTCTGCCGCTCTGCAGAGATTGAGCAGACGTGTCTGCTCGGTGCAGACGCAGACCATAAAACCCTTCTCTTTAAAAAGAGGCTTTGAATAAGCGACACCATGACTGTGTCTTTCGGTTTGTGTCATGTCTCCTGACTGTCTTCATGGACAGCTAAATTCTCCTCTTGCACAGTTTCAGTTGCCATAGCAAAACTGCTCCTCAATGGGAGATTTTATTCATTTTCAAGAATAACAGCCACTTGAACCTCTTTATCACACGCAAACATATAGGAAAAAAACAAAACAAACTAGTCATTTTGTGGAATAATCCAGAATCACAGAGGATGTGCAGTGACTGCTGGGTCAAACACTGGTCTTCCTTATAAGAGAAACTGGAAGAGGAAGCACACTAATTATGTTACACAAACCTAAACCTAACACATTTTCACAATCCTCTTTCACAGGAGCACAGACACTACAGAGCACATTATGAGCACCACTTTGTTGATTGAGATTGTGTAACCTTGTTATTTGGCCTGAATTCTTTAGAAATATGAGTCATTCACTAAGGCCTTGGGCACCATAGTGAGCCTCATTGTCCTTCTCCTAAGCAGGCTTGTTGCACAAATGAGCAAACACACACACACAGACCACAAGCCTAAGTCGAAGGCCTCTTGGAGACTTTGCCTCCCTCTTGGAAAAAGGAAGTGCAACATCCAGTCTTCACACTGCTAACAAAAGCTTGTCAAGACAGGCCGGTATGCTGGCTGTCCTGTTGCTAATAACTCTTGACAGAGGCATGACAGTCCATCAGAAATCATGGAGGAGGTGGTGGAGGAGGTCATGACATGCTGAGATTTAGTGATAACCAGTAACAGACAAACATGTTTGATCAGCAGGCCACAAATGTAACAAATAGGTGAGATCTCAGCTTTGCTAATGCCCACACCAATGAGGTGGGAAGGACAGCTGTAGAGCTTTTATTGAACTGGTTACTGAAAGAAGTTTACACATTGTTTGGGAATAATTTTATACCTAAATTTCAAAACTGTGTACCTGTCTTTTTTCCAACTTTGTAAACAAAACCTTGCTAATGCAAAGGTGAAAACAAAGGTCTATGCATACATACTTTGTGACCATGGCCTGTTTTTCAATCGTGAAAAGAAATTTGAAGGCTGGAAAGCTGTAAGGGACTGCAGTAGTATGCAAGACGTAAATATAATGAATAGGGGAAAAAATTCTCTGATAAAGGTTGAAAGGGCAAAACAGCCTTCCAGTAAGAAAAAATGTCCTTGCTGTTATGGAAGCAGTTCAAAAGTTCTTATAAAACACAATTTTCCTCATTCAACTAAATTCTGAAAGGTTCAGAATCCCAGCACCTGACACGTACAATCTGGGTCATGCTACTAATAAAAGCTACTGTATTCGCACATAGTTCCTTGCGTGTATAGGACTGCATGTGTGTGCGTCTGTGTTTATGTGTGTGTTTCTGCAGTGTAAGCACATGCTGTCCTCCATCTGCTGTTTGATAGAGACTGTTTCCTTTCCTGTGCAGCCAGCCAACCAGCCAGCCAGCCTTCCTGTTCTGCTCTGCTCTAGAGGGGAAATGGGAGCAAGAGAGCCACACACTCCTTACAAATACGCTGGATAAGATACGTACACATGCATTCGCAGCTGGAAGGACAATGATTACTTAACCACACATTGTACCACAAACACGCATGCAGATAGTCTCTCCCTTCTCTCTCTCCTTCCTTCCATCTGAGACCTCAGGCTCGTCTTCCTTTCTGCCACTGACTGTATTGTTCCCTTTGTCCTTATTTTAATCACCATTACACACTACAATATTTCAATTGCACAAAAACAAAGGAGACTGTCAAATACAAGAAGAGTCAAAAGCATGGATGTTGAGGGGCTTTTGCAGCCGTAAAGTCTTTAAACATTAGATACATTTTGTGAAGTTAGTCACTGAATAACAGGGAAGTATACAGTGACTAGAGATGCACCGATTGCAATTTCCTTGGCCGATTCCAATTTCAGGTTTTTGAAAGCGTAAAATTGCTGATACCAGTACCTTTCTAGGAACTATAACTGACAGCACATACAAACAAACTTTTTCTTCAGCGCAAAATTTTATTTTCATATTAAAAGAAATTATTAAACTTTACAATTTCCCCCAGACTGCAGTAAGTTACAGGATTTTCTCTCACTTAAACAACTGAAAATAAAGTGCTCTGCTACTGCAAAGAGGTACAAATAATCAACTGAAAACTGTTTGCTGTACTCCTACCTTTACCTGACATATTTTACCTCACCAAACAAAAGCAGATGGAACAGATTTATGGAACAAAACTGTCACTTGCATCATTTTCCAGTATGTTCATAACTTCACCAGACTTCCCACTCATCATACTCATACTCGTAATTTTCTTGTAACTGCTTTGATTCTTTGCTCATACTGAGGCTGCCTGTGGCTGCCTCTGAGCTCTGGATAGCTTTAGCTTTAGCCTCTTTGCCTTTGTTAGCTTCCTTAAAATATCCATGTCCAGCTGGATGAATGTGATTTAAGTGTCTGATTAAGTTTGTTGTTACAAACGTTTTTCGTGGTGGTCCCACCGCGATTTACCTTTGAGAATCTTGTGTCTTCACTCACAGTGAAGCACTTCCACACAAATGACATGTTAACGTGTGGTTGATGACTATTTGCCTGCACTGCTGTGTGCATGTTGTGCACACATGAACTGGACGGGGAATAACTGGCCGGTCACCGGTCAGGGCTGAGAACACTGAAAATCGTCCGATTCCGGTCTTTGGCCAGTTGATCGGTGCATCTCTAGCAATTTTGCTAAAAACTAACATTTTACATCTTATATTTTTATACTTGTGTCCATTAACATGTGGTGTCCCTATTACATAAACAATATAGGGGCAACAGCTTATAATGGGTTGAGCAGGTGACTCGTATGTTGTAAGGCTAATCCAGAGGCCTGGGTTGAAATCCAACTGAAATGCTACTGCTTAGCTACCCAATATATAACACATTAGATGTTGCTCTCACAGCAGATTACATTAGCACCCTATATGTGGTTATCTGCTAGAACACTAATTTTGGCCATGTGTTTGCAAGCTTCCGTAGTTAATCTATTCCACTATAATACAAGTTGGGCATTGTCAAAAAGGTTTTAGCTCAGTTTATAGAAATCTAATAGCTTAGCTTTTTGACTTAGTAAGACTTTTCCCACTCATCTTGCTGATGCTTCTCATTTTATCACTAGTATAACTTTTTGTCTCATTAAAGGCTCTGTTTGGTCTGGGTTCTTTACCCTGTTTGTGGTGCATCTCACCACACCTCGGCTTTCAGCTCGGTTTTCTGCTAGCAGATTGAATTGGCAAGGAGGCAAGACAATATCAACTGTGAGCCGCAGGACTTAATTGTGCTCTGTCTCTAAGGTGGAGAAGACGCATTCCTTTTTGTCTGGATTCACTTCCATGTCTGGTCTTCATTAGTTCTCCTATCCTATAAGGTCTTGCAAAGAGATTCTTTTTTCCTCAAAGACAGGCTTGTTAGGTTAATTGGCGATTCTAAATTGAGCGTAGGTGTGGTTGGCTCTCTGTGTCTCTGTGATAGACTGGTGACCTGTCCAGGCTGTACCCTGCCTCTCACCAAATAAAAGCTGGAATAGGCTCCAGCTCCTCGTGACCCTAAGTTGGATAAGCGGTTAAGAAACTAAATGTTTAGATTTTTTTTTTTTTGGTCAATCCTTTAAAAAAGGTTTTAGCCACAACCAAAGGAAAACCATCAACATTGTATTAAAGTTATTTTTAAAACCAGTTTTGTTAACAGGGGTTTCTGTCAAATAACGTGACATTGACTCATTTCCTTAACTGTAGGTGGAACGATTGCACTTATGTGCTTAGTCTACTCCCAAAATCACACTGGAAATACAAACCACAGCATTTTATACTCTTTAATTCATAGCCTTTTCATTTTGCTTCTACTGTCATGCACTAAGCTGACCAGGTTTTAGTTCTCATTACTGTTTTGCACCACGGTGCTACTTCCTGTTTCTACTGTTTACTAGCTGACACAGACAAAAGCTGGAGCCATGAATATCCAGATTGAGGAAGTCACTGAGTGGCCAAGATCCAGTGCAATAAAAAGTCTATTAATATACGAAGAAAATGAAAAACCCGTACCAATCAAAAGTGAAACACTAATCTCAAGAGTGTGATAACAAAAAAAAACAAACATAAATCAGCAGCTGCTATACAGAGTACAAACAGACAGATGACTGAGGTCACAGTGTGCTGAATTACCTGGATGAGTTTTAAATTAGTGTAAGCCGTTTCTCAGATCCATAATAGCAGGTCACATGGTTCTGATCGACTCCAGTGGTCACATTGTTGTAGTTGTCTCCAGTGAGAAGTTAGGCAGAAGAAAGCGTGGAGGAGTGAGGAGCGCTCTCACGGCCCACTGAGGTGTGACAATCTCTGGATCCAGTTGTGGGTCGCAGCTTCTCACTTCCAGCAGTTTATCAAGCAGCAGTCAGCCAAAATGTTTGAGGAGCAGCACTGTAAGCCTTAAAGGGATTCTCGCCACCTTTAATTCAGGAGAAAGCGAGAAGGACAGAGAATATATTAGACAATTAACAACACAGCTAAGACAGAGAGAAACACGAGGACGAGAAGCTAGAGTATGAGGAAGGTGTGATGCAGTTCCCGTCTTAAGCAGAAATGGTATGTAGCAAGCAGAAGAGTGCAAATTTCAGAGAAGAGGACAGCTTCCCCAAAGTAATGAGGAGACCCTAGCGCATTATGAAATGGCATATATACTACCTTCTATAGAGTTGCCTTTCATCCATAATGATGTTGTTTAGCTTTGATGTAAATTGAGAAGGAAGTATGAACACTTTCCTCATTATAAAAGGAATGGTGGAGATGGCACAAAGTCAAAGAAAGTGCTGAAGGACGGCTACGCGCAGAATGCAAACACACTGAAAAAATAATTTGTATTAGTGCAATGGGTTCATTTTCAGGAAGCCACATTTTGCAAGGCACCTATAATGCAAATTAGTCTTTTAAAACAAGCAAACACCCACTCACAGCACACTTAGTATCCCAGCTCACCTCATCTGGAAACTTAAAGGTGGGGATGTTCCACATCTTTTCTACATTTGCCAGATTTGGAGCATAGGTTTACATAAAACCACCTCCTGTCTGTTTGCAAACATATTTTTTTTGTATTTATTTATTTATTTTTTAAACAATTTTAGTCTGCATGTGTGAGAAAACACTGGCACACAGTGTAGTACAGACTGCAGTTTGGTGCCATCAACCCCTCCCTTACCCGTGGGAGACCTGAAAGGAGGGTATGGGGGGGGTGAGGAAATGGGGACAAGGAACATAATTTATCTACCTGGAAACACCGAGCAGGCAAAGAATCTGGGGGAAGCTTTTTTGTGTGGAAACCTTATGAATACAGTTTCACCTTCAGCTGAAGGATTCTTGGATAAAACTTAATGGGCTAATTAAAGCCTTAAAAATCAGATTTCTAAAAAAAAAAAAAAAAAAAGGAAAAAAAAAAAAAAAAGAAGAAAAAAAAAGAATTAA
>VUQS01014835.1:16649-32755 GCA_015108495.1 Heterochromis multidens
AAAAAAACAGAAGAAAATATAAGATTTCTGGAGATACAAGGTTTTCACTTGACAGCAATGGGGAGCATGCATGCCGAGTGGTTGCTATGGCGACTGTCACGTCTAGCCGTGCAAAAGGAAGGTGCGGATGGAGGGGTTCTGTCCCTCTCTCTGGCTGTTACAATAAACTAATAGAAACATCTCCTACAGCCCTCTCCCTCTTCCCCCCTTTCCCCCTGGAAAACAGGCAGTCAACATTTCCTCTAATAAATGAGATGCCATGACTGAGGATTTCCATGATAATCAAATAATGGCACAAGCTAAAGAATCCAAATTCAGGCAGGACAGAGTGGAACAGAAACCAAATCCAGAAAAAGATCATATTGTTAATCCAGTATGTTAGTTTTAGATTATAACAAAGTTCCTGGGAAGCACTGTGAGAGACTGTTTTAAATCACATATCATCTCAAAGTGCATAAATAAATAATATGAGGTCTGACAGTGTGGAGTCAGATCCAGCAAACTGTTGAATAATAGAAGAACCTTCCTGTAATGCAATCAGATGCAGAGCGTCACTGAGAGCAAAAGACTGCAAACCATGAAAGCTGCTAAATGCAGAATACAAATGTGTACAACTTTGTACGTGTAAAACTGAGTTATTGTGAAAAGTAGTAATCCATCAAAAATTTTATGTCAACTACACACACATACACTACAACTACTACATTTAACTCAATCTCTTACTGAGCACATGAAAAAAGCAAGAAAGTATAGTTGTGACAGGTGAGAAAAATAACGGTGAACTGAGTCATTCAATCATGCGTGCACATTTTATTATTGTTATTAAAAAAAAGTCCTCTCTTTTTCTGCACTACAACAGCAAAATAAATATCATCTTCTAAGTCCCATTAGAGGTAAAGCAAGACCAATATAACCAATTGTATTTACCAAACCAGGCCGTCCAGGACGACTGTCTACAGCTATCACTTCCTCAAACAGTGCATGTGATAAAACAGCCCATAAATATCCATGTTACTTAGCAGCTAAAATATGTTCTGGTGAGAAAATGTTTATAGCGCTTTCTCATAAGACACACTTTAAAAAGATGTTACTTTAAAAGCTGCAGTGAATGGCTAAGAAATCCTTTGCTTTGGGAATTTTTTAAAATGGACACAGATTTCTATGATATGCAGTGATACATAAAACTAAAGCATTGCATGACTTGATACTGCAAATGTACAGAGGCAAGAGGAAAAGAAGAGAACTTGAGGAAGAAGGTATTTTTAAGCAAACAGAGTAAAAACCTTAATCAAAACAGGAACATATATAGAAAACAAACTTAATAAAAAAAAAAAATAATGACAATAATACACTGATGTTCATCTCAGAGTGTAACAGATTGTGCAAGTGCAACATATGTACTTTTCCTGCACGTGTAAGATTTGCAGGTGTACACCAAATCTCACGTACAGCTATCATTTTTCCTGCCAAAGCCTGTTAAGTTCAGCCCAAATAGAACCAAGGTGACAAACAGCAGTTCAAACATAGATGGACACCTATATGTATGCAGCAGACATCTTTGACTCATCTACCTCTCCAGGGTTGTGGTCAATCACATTAGAGCATCACACTGAGATTCCAAGTACACTAACACAAATCCATTTATAGAGATAAGCTCTGAGGGCAGCTACACACACACACACACAGCGATCCAAAATGAGAGAGAGGAGAGAGATGTCACTTCACCCTAGCTGCTATCAGGCCTGAGCATCAGTCTAACACAAAAGTCCTCTCTGACCTGCCACTATGTGTCACTTCCAAAAACACAATTCCTCTATCAACAGTTCACGACTTTCCCAAATGCTCACAAGTTATATCTCAAATGACTAACAGGACATGGAAATAGAACAGGACTTCTTATGCACCAAATTCCTTTTTCTTTCAGGATGCCGTTTCATTTTTCTATATGAATTATTGGACATTTTTCTTGCTCAGATTAATAACACATATTCAAATGAATTAATCTGTGGAAAAAAAATCTCTCTGTGTTGAGGTGCTGCAACTAATATAGACTGATTCGTTTTCACGCAATAAAGAAAGTATGACCCTTTGAGTATTTTCTAAATGCTGTGCAATGGAAATTAATAAAATAAAAAGCAATAAAGCAGTGGTATTTTTTTAATGTTAAGGCATGAAGTAGACGAAAGCAGCAGTTTAGCACCTGTTTTACAAAGTGCTAGAGAGATTTAAAAGTGAGAGAAGTGGCAAGGCACATTGTGGTTTACAGTCAAACTTTAAAGGGACAAAAATAAGTCCTTATGAGAACTGTAACAGCAGAAATTATAATAAATGACACTTCAGAAATAAAGGCATGTGTGCTGACTCTCTCTGATCAGATATGAATAGAGCCGTGTCCCTGATTAGCCATCACCACACTGTGGCCTTAATAATCCAGAGCAAGAGGACAGGCAGGAATAAGGAGTGTGATTTGTTAGCTGATACTCCCTCGCCTCCCCATCTCAATTCCAAACACACCAGTGGATCTTGGCATCCAGGTCTGATGAGCACCACCAGTAAGTGGCCCTCAGCCAAAGTAAGCAGGATGTGAATGTGATAATATCATATAGCAGCTCTTCCAAATTTGGTATTCTGCGTTATAATCAAGTATTTCGAAATTTCCTAAAGGGCCCAGTCAGGACTAGATAATTTACAGACAGACTGTGGACATCAATACTGTTATTTATTTAGTGGACAGCTAAATGAGAACCCTGATTTAATACTCACCTGTGGCTCTCTCAGATCAATAACCAATACGGTGATGGGGCACTAAATTACCCAGAGCTCAATCCCACTGAGGATCTTGTGGGATGTGATGGAAACAATGAACTTAAAGCTGAACTTAAAGGTTCCACAAATTAGAATTTGAACATTAATATAGAAGAAAATGGGCAATTTGCAATTTAAAGAGTCACTGAAGCGAGGTCATCTTTAGCAGAAACTAACACCTACTCTGTGTGTGTGTTGTCTTCCAAGCTTTTCTGTTCAGTGAATGTGTATCCCTTTCTACTCAATCTATTAAAAGGCTTCCCACATTTATAAAGAGTTTCCAAAAGAACAAAAGTGAAAGTGAAAGTAAACATGAGCTGGCAAAGTTCAGGCTAGAGCACAACACAAAGAAACAAAAAAGCACTAAGAACAGAAAAAAATACAACATACTTTTTATTAATATTATTTATGTGCATGGGTTTGAGATGAGAGCCACAATGGCTACTGTTATTTTTCCACTCATCGCTGGGGAAATGTTTGGTTTTCTTTGAGATAATGCTCCTCCAGTGTAACAACCAGTGGTTCTTAATTTCACATATTCTTAGTCTGACGTGGTAATTTTTTTCACAATGACATTGAAATTGTTTGTTATGGCAAAGCATTTAATAGTTGCTAAGAAACTAAAAACAGTTGGAAACGACAATCAATGGGCAAATCCTAATGACAATACCAGGCTTTTTACGTAGGGTAGGTGAAAGTTTTCACTAACTAAACTAAAACCTAAAACTAGATGTGAAAAAACCTTTTAGTTAACTAAAATAAAAATAAAAACTAGACTTTGAAAAAAAAAATTAAACTTAAATGGTTTTGTGAACTTGGAAAACTAACAAATAAAATAAAAATATAGGAGGAAATATCCTTAGTTTTAGTCTTTGTCAGTTTGGTAAAATTTGTTATCACAGCTTGCCTGATGAGGTGCTGATGGATGCATTTATTGAGACTCTGGATGTCTGCAAGACTATAAGTCAACTGCTTTCAAGAATTTCTCTTTTTATTGCCATACCTATGACTTGCCTAAATCTTGCCTCTGGCATATGCCCTCCATACACTGATAATTAAAAAGATTAAAACTAACACAAAAACTAAAAAAAACTAAGCTAAAACTAAACAATTTCAAACAATAAGAACTAAAATGAAATGAGCAAAGTCATTGTGCAAAACTAAACTGAAACTAAACTAAATTTAAAACAAAAAGTCAAAATGAAACAAAAAAAAACTATAATAACTCTGATGTGGAGGCCATTTGAGTACAGTGAGCTCACGGTCATGTTCAAGAAACCAGTTGCAGATGATGTGAGCTTTGTGACATGTCTCATTATCCTGCTGGAAGCAGCCATCAGAAGTTGGGTACACTGTGGTCATAAAGGGATGGCCA
Source organism: Heterochromis multidens (assembly GCA_015108495.1). Taxonomy (NCBI): domain Eukaryota; kingdom Metazoa; phylum Chordata; class Actinopteri; order Cichliformes; family Cichlidae; genus Heterochromis; species Heterochromis multidens. Next base: position 20,830 of record VUQS01014835.1, read on the forward strand.
TGGTCAGCAACAATACTTAGGTAGGCTGTCATTTAGATGGCACATTTTTGGCCCCCTAATACTAACTGAGCAAAGAAAATATCCCCCACACTATTACACTACCAGCAGCCTGAAGCCTTGATCCAAGGCAGGATGGATCCATGTTTTCATGTTGTTTACAACAAATTCTGACCCTACTATCTGAATGTATGGTCTTCTGCTGCTTCAGGATTCAATGTGTTGTGCTTTCTGAGATGCTCTTCTGCATACATTCATTGTAACGAGTGGTATTTGAGTAACTGATGATCTCTGATGATCTGTGAGCAGAATGTAGACTCCGACTCACATTATCAGCACACTATTGATTTAGGAATAGTGTGCTGACAATGTGAGACGGAGTCCACCATTTTTTATTATATTTCATTGCCCTAAGCACCTTACAGTATGGATTGTATTGTATACAGCTCTGCTATAACAGCAATAAAAAACAATTTTAAAAAAAAAGGATCAGTCTGGACAGCCTGTCAATCCAATTCTCAGTCGTGCAACCCAGACATAACTTGACAGACATAACTGCCCAAAAACCCCTTACAAATCCTCAGTTCATTATAAGTGCAGCATGTAGAAATAGTCATTATCCAGCCTTCTATCCAATAATCCGATACACATCCCCACAGTGGTAGTGTCTCTCTTCCCTTCCTCCTTTCACATCCTTCCCAAAGTTACTCTCCCAGGAGCCTGGGAGCAGCTCAGACAGAACGGGGTTAAGATTATACAAAATCTCAGCTGAGAATTCCCTGTAAAAATAAAACTCCATGAACCCGAAGTGGTAAATATTCATGACAGAGAACTAGTGGTATTCCAGGACAAGGGGGAGCAAACACATCGCCACACATAAGCATCTACAAACCATCTTCTAGTACAGACACAAAGCCAAAACAACCGTAAACAGTACACTGACATTAAAAGGGCATGTACGAAACATATACACCCACACAAGGGAGGAAAAAAAACCCTGTGGATTTCTCAAGCTATCTGTGTATATATAAATATATATATACAATATATCTGGCTACAGCACAAAGCCACAAGTCATGTCTATCTGCACAACCTTGTCTGGGAAGTGAGATGTTTCACATGTTGGAGAGAAAAACCATGAACGCCTCCACATTTTTCGCGAGAAAACTGCCAAAAATAGGAAGTAGAAAGAAACCAAAAGACAAATCTAGCTGTGATTTCATATATAAACATAACCATTCATTTGTCCACTTTTCAGGGTTGCTACTGAAAAGAAAAATAGTTCAGGCTATCAGATAATTAACACATGCCAACAAAAAGACATGGGTCAAATATGTGAAGGCGTGTCTCATAAAGGAAGTCTTAAGTGAATAACTAGTTACATTTAATTAAATTTAAAAAAACAACAACACGTAATTCTGAATGGACAACATTTATTCTGTTGCTTTGCATCTTATGGCATGTTTCTGGAAAGCAAATGGTCATTAACACCATTGGAACGAACTTGAGCAGAACCATCAAAGGGTAGTAAAGATTTCTCTCTCACTTTGTGCTCAGATGTTATTAGCGTTGATAGGTCCTCTTGTTTGCACTGCCTTTCATCTGCAAATCAAATCAACCAGAAGCTAAGCTGCCTAAGTCTGCCATGGCTGCATCTGCCTGCAAGACAGGTGGCCATGTTGTTTGACAAGCATGTCTTTCCATGCTGGAAATTTAACAATATTGTCCTCCTGAAACCAGAAAAGGACTAATAATAGGCTACAGGGTAAAGCTTATTTACCAGAGGTCAAAATTCTGAGAGTATCAAAACACTAATCAGAAGATCAGCAGCTTGATTCCCCCATGCTCTGTGTTGAAGTGAACCCCAAATCACCCCTGGTCCACATTCACGGGTATGTGCAACAGATAAAGTGCTTAATGTGTATAAAATAAAGCACTGTATGAATGGGTAAATGACACTTTTAGTGTAAAAGTGCTTTAAATAGTCAGTCAGTGTGCAAGTGCTATATTTATATCTAATCTGTTGCATACTTTTCACAAAACTAGTGAAAGGTACATTTTTGATGTGGTGTGCACATACATAATCCTATCCAAAACCTCAACACCACTGTCCCTCTTGTATGCATAAATCTAACTCTTTTTACCACTGGTCAGGGGAACTCTCCAAGCTTCACATCATTGTCATTGTGTTCAGCTGACTCAGAAGTCCACAAGCAGGAAGAGAAACAGTAGATCATATCCTGTGTGTGAACTGTGGTTTACAACCAAACGTGGGTGGGGGGGTATAAAATTAGCTGGACTGTGAGAACTAGAAAGAGAGAGGGTGAAAGGAGAGAAACAGAAGGGCTAATGAGACGAAGGAACACAAAAACATATGGGGGAGGAAAAGAGCTAGAGCTCTTATTGGAGCAGTTTTTGGTGTCTGTCGAGTGTAAAAACACTGACTAAGCTAGCACATACGTAATCTTTACCTCAGCACTGGCTCAGCTGTACAGCATATGAAGCCACATTAGAAAATGAAATGGCTCAATAAACCTGCATACCTTTGAGCTATGACCAGTAACATTTATTTGTGGGTGTGCCTCACAGTCTTAAGCCAAGTATTAGTTGTCTAAGATTACTCATGCTGTAATAACATTGAGTTGGAAAATACCAGACCAGCAGCAAAAAAGTCTAAAATGTTCCACTACACTCACGCAAAATGCCACGGGGATACAATTTACAGGCATTTCATCACAGTGATCCACTCACTTCAGAAGGAAATAAGTAGCTTGACTTTTAGCTGCTAAATACTTCACAATGTCCACCAGGTGTACAGGCTGCATACAAAGGCTGTATATAAAGGATGGACTTTTTTGTAGCCATCTTGGTTTTAGGAGTAAGAAATGAACATATTCCAAAGAAACGGTGTGTAATGCTTGCAAGCTTAGTTAGCAATAAGCATCTATAGACTGTATGAAAACATTTTTTTTCTGCATTTTCTAGAAACATGAAAGTCAGTTGGGTTTCTCTTGTTTTTGGAGACAGCCTCATTAGGCTTTTCAAGTTACTACACCTTACATTGCCGCTTGGTTGCAAATGGTTGTTTATTACCACAGTTTGGATGAAAAAAAGGCTGTCTGCTCTGGCTAAAAAACAAAACAATGCCACAAGAACATGTAAACTTTTAGAAGTAAAGTTGTGCGTCGTATGATCCATTGTTGATATAAAAGGTTCTGCTTATAGGCACTTAAACAGTAATATCCAGCTTGGAAATTAATTGATCTAATTTGGCCTGCTCTGGATGCAGCCCATCTTACCTCTGTCTAAGCCAAAAAGATAGATGCATGGAAAACAGATACGGAAAGCATGCTGTAATAACCTGCAAACCTAAAAGCAGTCAGCTCAACTGCACGATCATCATGCAACAGCTGGACACCCCCATACAGTTCTGAACAAAGTACGTTTCAGACAGGAAGTAGTAGCTGATAGGAAGAACGTCCTGGAAATCTAAATCAACAGGATATGGATGATTTGCAGGCTAACGTTCACTGCACTCAGGAGCAATGAGTAGCCACGCCTGAAATAAAGTTCTGAAACTTCTTTGTATCTTTTTCTTCAAAGGCATCAAATCAGCTGATCTGGTGCAGTACAAAGCATGAGTAAATACTGCAATATAATCATCAGACAGAGAGAACCTTGCATCCCCCACCCTACTCTCCTTCCCGGAAGGTGTGATGTAAATACTCTGTAGTATGATCTTCTGACATGCAACATGAAACATGTAGGAGGAGATCGGCCACAGCCTGGAGGGCAAACAGATCAAATATGCAGGATGTATGGACCACAATGTCAATAATTCTGAAAATAAAAATAGTGATAGAATTATATGGTGATATGCCAAACAGGCCTGAGAGATTCCAGTCTTGTTCTTCAGGTTATAGCATTACTGGCTGCCAGAATTTAATTAATATCAGAAATGGGATTTCTTCTTGGATTGCAAATCATTCAGAGGCTCAGATTACACATGCAAAGCCATGGCATGTTACTTTACTCTATTTCCTACCAGTGTTACAGTGACCTACAGGGAAACCACAATTCAAAGAGCTGAGAGAGGGTATGCTGTACGCTCCCTTTAACAGGTAACAGGAAATTGATCATTCAGCATATCAGCTACATTAGCTGCTCCAGTCAGCCTGCAGACTGATGGATGGCAAGTCACACTCGAACTGCGACACCATTGATTTCCTTCTCATACAACCCAAGACTGCTGATTCAAGATAATGTTACATTTTTAAAGGCCTTGCTGTGATACTGCGGTGATAAATTCAGGAGATTAAACTGATAAACAAGCTCAGACAACACTGACCAGTGAGATTTATTTCCAGTACAGTGATTTATTTGTCTGGTGATGTTCATTATTTATAGTCTATCATCAAATGTGTACTTTCATTTCTGGTGCAACGTTGGCTTCTGAAGAGATTATTCAGAAGGCTGGAACATTCCTGCTATGAAACACTGGTGTTCTTGTCAGTGAAGTGAAATGTTTACTAGTAATAAACATATCAAGATCTTTCATGGCTGTTAAATTGTGTACACCCAGTGAAGCACAGTCCCATTTAATTACATTTTCACAGTATTTACCACGTCACAAAGCATCATGATATAAACTGTTCTAAGCTTCCATTGATTCAAAAAATTACAGGTCTTCTTAATACTGTCAGTAATAAAGTACAATATAGTGATATTTACAACACAATGAATGAGTGGGCTCAGTGGACCATACACAGGGCTGCCTAAAGCTTCAACAAAGTGTATTTCAAAGCCTTGGACACAGTAGAATAAGGAGTATGTGCATGCTGGGGTGCCCCAGCACCTTGCAGAGGGTGTGCATCATGTACTAAGGTTGCCTCCTTACTGCACTGGTCTTGGTTGGATTCCAGCCCCGGCCAGTGCTGCATGCCGCCCTCACCGTCTCCACCATTTCCAAAAACAAAAAGGCAGTATGTGGTGAGTGCACACACTCCTTTTACAAGCACCACAGAAGCATGATGTTGACTTCCTGACAGCCAGAACATGAGCTCATTTGTTTGCTGTATTTGATGTAGAATACAGTGCAGTTCACAGTGTGTTTACTTTTCTAGTGCATGCAGTTTCCGTGGTTGTTAATTTTGTCCCAGATTTTGAGTTGAGTAAGAATGTAATTTAGTTGATTAAGGGGGGGCCTATGGTGGATGCTTATATTAAAAATAGCCGAAGTTTCAAATAACGTACAAGTGATCCATGTGAGCCAAAAACTCAGGCTTCACACTCCTCTAAACACTGTTCAGGCATTCTTTTTTGCTCATGGCTCTGTATGAGGTCACAGAATGGATAATCTTAATCTGGTCATTTCAGACACACAATTCCAACCTGCTCTTCAAATCTTCTTGCAGGGGGCTGCCAGTGAGAAGATAGTTGCCTCAAAGGGTAAATAAGGGTTATTTTGAACTGTGAATCATGCAAATATGCTCCAGCGGAGTTCAAGAAAAAAATACGGAGTTAGAAATGAGCATAACAGGCCTTATTTAAGTGTGGAAGGCCATCTTTATGACATGAAAACATGTTGTGGCTGGACACAGTGTTATTACTAAGTTGCAGCCAGTATCAGTCTTGGCTTTATTAAAGGGATGTTTAAGGTTGGGGGCTTGTCAGATAGTCATGTTATCTGTCACAGGGATTACTGGTGGATCATTGCAAAAAGCTGTAAACAAAAGGCCCCACGTGCACAGCTCTGAGAAGAGAAGATAAGAAAGTGTAGGAGGGATTCTGGTTTCGGGGGGGGGGTTACTGATCACTGTGCCAAGCTAGGAGCTGTGTGATGGATTTCGCACACATCTTCTCATCTATCTCTGAATCCCTTTGTGATGAACAAAGAGCAAAAGAGCCCTTTTTCTAAATGCATTCTGAAGAGGAGTACTATTTTACCATTCATGTCATTTGCCCTCAGTGCACACTGGGCACGGGTGAGCAAACACACCCCATGGTGCTACGGCATGCAATTAATGTTTTTCAGGCACATGGGTCTCATGCAGGAATATTTTCAGGAATGGAATAAAACCCAGTCCACATAAAACAATTCTGAAAGCTGCTTGAATTAAAAGTGAATCTGTGGATATATCTGACAAATCCAGCAACATCATAGAGCAGCATTGTCTGTGCTGGTATCAGCAAGTGCAGCATCTTGGCTACAAAAAATCTGAAGAGTAATGCTTGCCAAATGACATAAGCTGAAAGCAACCCCCTACATTTTTAGAATTTGTGACATTACACAAGCAAATAACAACAGAGATGCCATGTCAGCCTCTCTGGAGGGTCAAAAATGTGCAGATTAGACCGTCATTAATACTGAATCTGGATTATAACAATCCTGAGGCAGCTCAACTGCTACAGATTACTTCTATCCCAGCAAGGGCAATGACAGACAATGGCACTTTTTGTTCTCCTAGAACTGACAGTACCGCACAGTAACAAAGAAAGACTCATTTCTAATAGGGTCAGGAGTGATTAGACAAGCAGCAGAACTGGCAGCTCATAGAGAGACCCAGGATCTCCCAAAATCCCCTAGAATCAAACTAGATCTGTCAGATCGATTGATGATCTAACCAACTACAATTAGCCTATTCGTGCAAGTTAAATTGTCAGTGTAGCCTTTGAAGATATTTTATTACGACACTAGCCTGTACTGAAAACAGATTTTGTATTAACATAACACATCTTTGCAGGCCCACTTAGCTTTGATACAAATGGCACCCATCTGTCTAGACATCTTCACATATCTTGTGATGACAACCTATCCATTTTGGCCATTGTGATTGCAGTCATGCTTTTGATGCATTATTTATTAACCTCCCACAGAAAAAGTTGAAATTTTACACTGTGATCTAATAAACTGAACCACATATGTAAACGCTGAAGCAGATTACAGTGTCGTAGTGGAGTTGTTTATTTTCCTACATCTTTAAAGTTCAGAAAAATAAATGACATGAAGGTCTTCTTTATAAAATATTGTGTTATTCTGACATAAACAGCACTGATTTTCCTTTCTTATGGCTTCAAAGAGACATCTGAAAAGGGTGAACTGGGAACAGGATAATCTCTAGCATTAAAATGAATCTAATGAGACTTCAGAAACTCTTGTTCTAATATCTTGGGCTTCATTAGCATTCTTTCATTCAAACTAAAATGTGTTGTTTCAATGGAAGAAACTAAGCAAGATAGAAAGAAACAAAGCGGAGATACAAAGTGTACAAAAAATGAAAAAGGAAGACATGAAACTCTGAAGCCCGTGGATGTAAAGAGGGGGAGGTGAGAGAATCTCAGAGACAGCAAGAAAGAGACAAAAAGAAGGAAAGAAAGAGGGAATACAGATCAGTCAGTGTGACCTGTCCTTGCCCCACAAAAACAAATGACATCAGGGTAGCTGCCAATCAGCTGATGTAACTCAGAGAGGCTGTCAGAATTCACTCCAGCTTTTTTTTTTTTGTTCACTTCCCTATAACTCTTATAAAAAGGAGACAAATGGCTAACTGTAATCCCACCATGCATTATTGTAAACTTAGCTAACAGTGTTTTAATTACTGAATTTCTGATGGATTCTAATTGTTTCAGCACATAAACAATAGCCTTTTTACTCCTTGTGCAAAAATATAGCTCAAGTAAACCAATTCAGTCCAATTCAAGGGCAGACACATTAAAAGAGAGAAAAAAAATGTAAATCCAATTACTCTCGTTAATGTGGCTTGCTTTAGATGCATCTTTGGTGACAATGCAAAAACCATCACAAATGGCAGCGCTACAGGAATTCTCAATGACTGCCATTTAAAAGCCAACAATCTCATCATGCTCTTATTGAGTGGAATCACTGTTTGGCTTTAGAGCAAACCAGCGATGAGAGGCATGCTTTTGTTTACTCTTGTAAGAAACCAAGGACACAGTGTTTCAAAAATTTTGCACGAATCATCATAAGCTTGAACCTCTTGATGCATACTCAATAATCCAGGTAAAAGAATCCTAAAAAGTTGATTAGATTTTTTAGTGGGAGAAACGTTTCGTGACGAAACGTTTCTCCCACTAAAAAAATCGCTACATCCAGATGAACAGATTCAACTTTTTAGGATAAGCTTGAACATTACAATTATTAAGGAAAGGCTTAGCAAAATGATCAATTTTTGTTGCATTTTGAAACTTATTTAGTAAGTAAGTAAATCATAAATCTCAGATCGTTATTTGTAATATTATTTCCTAGCTCCACTAGAATACTAAGAATACAAAATTTGATTGTGTCTAAATGAGATGCGAACAAAACCCTTTGTGGACAGGTATATCTTCTCAGGGCTGATACGCTGGAGAATGCAGATATGAAAATCATTTTGTATCTTGTGAGAGCCCAAAGGTTAAAAGCAAAGCGTGCCCCTGCTAATCAAGTTATCTTCTGCTCCAGAAGAACAATTTGAACACTTTTTAATAATCAGTTTCTATGTAAGTAGATCACTGCTGATTTTAATGGTAAAAGGCCATAAGACAAACTTTTACTATTACAATATCCTTCACTAGAATTAAAATACGAATTAATAAATTCTGTAATGTATTGCAACCAAATTAAATTTGAATAAGCACAGCAGGGGACATCACTTGCTTGAATGCAAAATGTTTTTTAGTTATTTCTAAAAGCAAACACATGAATCAGCAGCTTTTTGTCTTTGAGTGAGCAAGCATGTTCGCACACTCAAAGAGAGTTAAGCATCTTCTAATGACATGCAGTGTGTTTGCGAGTGAGATAGATAAAGTTATTTTAAAAAGGACATGCTGCAGATATCTCATCTGTACTTGACAAACTGGCTACCTGCAAGAAAGGGCCCACATCAGGACATGTTTAGTGTATATTAACCAGCAAAAGCACATGTAAAAGTTGGTAAAAATGTAACATGTAAGAGTGCTTTAAAGGAGTCAGTCTATGGGCAGCAATGCTCACCAAGTCCTCTGCAAAACTGTTTAGATTTAGAATATATTTAGTCACCTTAAACAATGTAATGTAGAAGTGTGACTGACAAGTACATTTCCCCTTTGCTTTAATTTTCCCTCACCACTGATTCATTAATGGTTTAGAGAGACCAGCATAGGCCATTTTCAAACATGCACTACAGCCCTCAACTATATTAGACATTACCCAACAGAAGTGCTGAGGTGTGAGAAAGCAAATGTCAGATGCAGTTTGATCGGACATCAAAGGGTCTTTACCCTGCAAACTACCCAGCACCAAAGTCTGTGTGATGTCCGACTGAACATAATAATTATCAATTGAATTAACAGTGAGCAAGCAAATGTTGTGTGTGTTGTCTCCTGCACATTGTACTAAAGCAGCACCATTTACTTAACCAAAATTGAGTATTGTGTGTTTCATGTGACAAATAGCAGCTTCAGGTTAATGACCTAACAAGATTATCCCAACACTGTCTAGTGTTTGTATGAAAATGAAGTCCTTAGATTTCTTGTTTTGATTTCTCAGCTATCAAAATACAACTATGTAAAATGGAGAACAGAGAAAGATGCAAGCCTTCATATTTAAAAAGTTAGAAACAGCAAATATTTGTGCTTTTTGTGTGGTAAAGACATCATAATTGGTTGGCATTATTTAAAATGCTTTTATTTAAGTTTTAAATAAGGGTAACATTAGGGATAGTGTTCATGTAGATTTGTCCCTGCTCTACATAACTGTATACATAACTCCCCCCAAAAAACCCACAGAAATTAATTCAGGATCCACATGTAAAAAGGCTGGCACCCCCATGATGTCTCTGGCAAATACTGTGTGCTTTAGGGGGAGGAACCCCGGAAACAGACTCCCCCCGTTACCATCACCCCAGCAGGATCTAAAAGAAACCTAATTGGACATATGCAAATGAAAGATATGTTAAAAATTCCCTTTATCATTGGGGGATGTATTTTGGCACCAGTTACCACAGCACCCAATATTTCATCTTTCCCAGCTTGTGCTTGCTGTATGAACTGAAATGTGCATCCACCCCCTATTTTCTCTCTCACACTCTTCATTTCCCTTCACAGCATACACCCAACCCCCCTCCATATTTTGACAATAACCAATTACAGACACAGGAATGCAGGATGAAATGTGTGGCCTGGAGCATGTACGGTTTTATATCAGACCCCACACTTATATGGTAGTAACAACAAGGATGGGGAAACTATAAAAACAACCCTCTGCTTCACCTCTCCCATATTTTTGGCGTTCATGGAAAATGAGAACCATGGTGGCAGCCATAAGTATCAAGCTACTGGAAGTGCACTAATGAAAAACAATCAAGCAGATATGTAGGCGTTTTGGCTTTTTTTCCATGACTAAAGTGTACAGCGCTGAAGGACCAGACACCTGCTGGTGCAGCCACACATGAGAAACAGTGTGCCACTCAAGCTGAACATGATGAAAATGGACTCCAACTAGTCTGCACTAATGAGTTTTTGCAATGAAGCTCAAGGCATTTCTATGGCTAACTAAGCAGCTAACTAGTCCCCCTGCTGTGGCCCAGCTGCTGGATGTGACAGTACAGCAATGAACTGGCAGAAGTACAGAGCCTTTTTATTTATTTCCTGTTGTAATTTAGCCAAGTTGGACAGACATCACTGATGGCTCAGAGCGCTGTGTCCATGTGTCAGATTTGGTTCAAAATGCTACCAAGCACACAACGGACTCAACATTTACCTCGTATCAGATTCGGCCCAGCAAATAAACACCACAGCAATGCAAAACAGGTTACCGTTTCTTTGATGCAATATCCCAGCATTCTGTGCTTCAAATAAAACCAGCAGTCCTAGCTTCTCTTGTCTCCCTCCTCATCTTACACTAGGCAGTCATAAAAGACTGCAAATGAGGGAGTTTCTCAGTGTGTTCAGAGAGCAAGGCGTTTTCCCTCTCAAGGGAGGACAGATCTGATGATCAAATCCTTTCCTGTCTCCTTGTTGAGCCCCTCTCTGTAACAGAGTACATTTCTGTCTCTAATGCCAGCCATGTGTCACCAGTTTTGATAAAAGGCCTAACTACTGTATGTAGAAAAGCAAATTTCAGATGAATTCCATATGTTCAATATCTAAAATGATAGAGTACCATGCAATGATGAATAAAACACTTAACTTCTTTTGATGCGTTTTTAAACCACAAGTGTCACCAGAGAAAATAATACAAGGTATGAATAGCACAACACAGAAACATAAATGAGGTTGTGTTTTCAGTAGCACGAATGACATTTGTAGCAGAATAACAAATTTGTCATTTTGCAAAAATAGGCCATATAGAGTCCCAGCATTAAAAATACATACCCCATGATGTATATTTGTCTTTTGTTTAGTCTCCAGATGTAGCGAGAATGAACGTGGGGAGGAATACGTTTCAAACAATCCTCAGTTCACCAGTGGTAAAATAGACGTTTGTGTGAAGAGCCACCCACTGACTAGGCTGGGCCCACAAAGAGACGCACTGTGAAATTCAGCCCTGAGACACATCATTATTATGATCACCCTGATCTCTAACCTCATTTTGCTCCTTGCCATGATTCTCCATGAGAGAAACCACTCTGTTTTTTGATGACTGTCTGTGATGCCTGCTCCCTGTTAACTGCTACACAACTGTCTTATTCTATGAGATATTATGAAAAAGGTAGGCCACAAAAGCAAGCCGGCAAATAGAGGAGGAAGTAGTCTGTTAGCACATGTTGCTCAGTTATTATCACCATATGTTGCAATCACTGTATCTCCAGAGCTTGTAGTGCATCAATGAGTGAGGTTGTTATCTGCTCCAGAGTAAATGAAAAGCATTTGCTTTATATCCAAGTTCTTGGTTTTGGAATATGGTCTGCATTTTTTTTTTTTTTTTTTTTTTTTAAATTATAAACTTACA
>VUQS01014837.1:3007-13123 GCA_015108495.1 Heterochromis multidens
AAATGTTTTTTTTTTTTTTTTTTTGCTCTATTAATAATCTTTAGGAACAGTGCACATCTTACATAATGAAAAAACAAAAAACAGACAGATGCTTCATTTGAGAAACGAAGAAAAAAAACTATTAAAAAAATTTAAAAAGACAAAAAAGATTAAAAAGAGAGAGAGAAATAAATAAATAAAAATAAACATGTACTAGCACATGGCGGCCAGAAGGGTGAAGCATTGCCAAATGCACATGTGGTGTAGATAAGGTAGGAGTCTGCTATCACATGGTCAGATAAATATAGGTTATGAGGGTATAAATTGAACCTGTCCAATCCTGAATCGAGAAAAAAAAATGTATGTTATTTATCCAACACATCTGTGGTGTAATAAGTTTATTTAGAAAAAATAAATAAAATAAAATATGTGACTAAGTAAATGTAGCCTTTAGTTTTGTGACTGTATGTCTTATTATATTCATCACAGTGAGTTATAATCATGTCTTACAAAAACAAAAATGAGTAAAGAATGGGAGATACTGTATATTTTAATAATAATCTAAACTGATACGGATCAAGATTTTCCTAACTAAAATGTTTGATATTTAATGTGCTGATGCTTACTGGTGATTCCTATATAAAGGTTTTCAGGCTACAACACACCTTATAATTAAGCATCTTGAAAGCAAAGTAATAAAGTATCAATCTGCAGTTCCGGGCTAATATTAAGTTGATATAAGGAGCTAAAGAAAATCTGGAACACAATCCATGTATCAATTTACAAAACCTGAGCGTGAGGTGGACAAATCCTTTATAAAATTTAATAACCTCACATCTGGTGGTATGTTAGGAAGCGAAAAATCTATAAATGTTTGCACCACTAGAAAAAAAAAAAATTAAAAATCTATTACCACTATCCCATGAGCATTTTCAAGTAAATTTGAACAGGCCAAGTTATGTCTTAGTTACAAACCTACTACAAAGGAAGATGTATGCATTTGGGGCTGCCCATGTTTAGAAGAAAACCTATGTGAGTTTTTAATTGCATAATAGCAATGTAAGAATGACTTAATTAATTCAGTTTTCTGTCAGTATGATGGCACATTAAATGCTGCTTCCACTCACTTAATTGTCCCGAGCCATCAATCAAAAATCAGCTTATTAACCGGTCATTTTTGTGCAGAGCTGAAGCTCTACAACTTCTTATAATATATAATACTTTTTGTTCAAATTTCTAGTACTCACAGTTGCTCCAGCAGTGTTTTGTTTACTGTAAATATGGGCGGGGACAGCACTATTACCTCCTCCCCCTTTGACAGAACATAGCCTTACCTATTTTTTTTTTCCTCATATGTGTATGTTTATTTGTACTACATTTGATGACTCGTGTATCTGTCGTCTACACAATTTAGGACACTGTTACTCGCAACTTCTGGGAGCCTATAGGATCTTATGGTTTGTAAGCAAATTTTTGAAATTCCTGTTTTGTTGTTTGTTTTTACCTAAGAATATGTGACTCCTATGGTTTACGTTTAGACTACTTTATTATATTCAGTCCTTAAATAATGTAAAGATATAAATAGGATACAAAGAACACCGAGAGAGCAGTGTGGCCATTTATTAAAAATACATAGCACAACTGAGACAAAAGTTGTACTGATTCTTTTTTCTTTTGGGTAGGCCTATTATAAGAAAAGCGATTACATTACTGTTCATTGTCTGACTTTCCCTTGCAAGTAACAGTGGTTGTTACCATTGGTTACAGGTGACCACGTTAGGGTAAAGTGATTAGCCACATCCTCTATGGGCAGGTGTGTTACCTGTGGCTTCCCCAGGAAGCAATTCTTTGGCTCTGCTGTTACAGCAGACTTACAGAAATATAAAGAATCGACCGACAGATAAGAATATGGAATAGTTTTCATCGTCGTTGCCCAATTCACTGCAATCTGCCTTTTGTTTCAGGACGTGCGTCTGCAGTCAGTCCCGCACGGGTTTTGGTGTCAGACGGAGGGAAGTGCTTCCTGATAATAAGGAGGTGCGTCTTATTTCCATTCCAGTGATTGACTGCGCACGGCTTCCACCGCCGGAACTGGAGGCATTGACGCATTGTGGAGTCGACAGGGGGTAGCACTGCAACCCCGGCTTCGCTACACATCGGAGGCAACTACAGGGGAAACCGCGATGGCCGTGGTGCAGCTCGAAACGGGGGACCATCAACCTGAGAACGGCTTCGTGTCACCCGAAACTACATCGCCGGAGCTGCTGACACGCATCGACAGCTCTGTTCTGCCATTTCTCGGTGCATTTGGGAAGTACCAGAAACAGCTGATTGTGCTGACATGGATTCCGGCGTTATTTATTGGGTTCAGTCAGTACTCTGATAATTTCCTCCTCGCCCAGCCAGACAACACATGTATCCAGCCTTTGGCAAATCTGACTAACCAGAGTACAGGTCATTCCTCGCTGTTAGACAGTCCACAAAACATCAGCGCGCGACCAGCTCCAATTTATGCCAATGGAAGTTCCACAATCCACAATAACACGACCATGCAGTGTAGCTGCAATGAGTGGACATTCGAGCTGCACACAGGACTTGTGCAGAATGTGGTTACTAAGGTAAGCTATCCATCTTGAGGATGGGGGTCCTTTCCATTACTTGTTATGCATCCTAATAGGATCGATATTACATTAGTAAGAGGGGCTTATTAACACTGCATTAAGGTAAAACCACGTCGCCTTAAACAGTCACGTTAAAATTATGTCTGATTGTGTTCTAAAAGCACCTCGATAGTAGTTGTGGTTATGCCTCCATTATTGCACTCATCTCTCCACTCTGGGGCGTCTAGCACCGTCATTTTTATTCTGTAAGGATTTACATAGCCACGAACTGGCTCACGTTGGACCTAAAAGTAGTAGGATTCAGGTGAGGGCATGCATGGTACTGACAGTGAGTCATCGCACCATCTGACACAATGGGTGACCTGTCACAGAGACAAGCCACCATTGGCACATGGGGCAAACTGCCAGTGCTAGTGGAATTCGCCGGTTGTCGTAATGGATATAATAGACAGGGAGCATTTGATTTGGAGCAAAGGTCATTACTGTACTCTCTGGAATAATGCAACCCCATCCCTGACCAAACATCACCCGGCCCATCACTGCCCTAACCAAACAGCAGTAAGATAATCTTACGGCTCTCATATTGGACACTTTCAGGTTGTTTGTGACTCTCAGGAGTGAGGCCTTTGCATTATAATATCTGTGCCTGCAGTCTTTGTAGTTGGACTGTGAGCTGGAGGAGGAATGCTTTTATATCTCCTTATTCCAGACAGCTTGTCTTCAGCTGTAGATGCTGCATTTTCACATGAGGATGTACATTTTTGTTTTTGTACTTCCAAAGCAAAAAGGGAAGAAGAAAAGAAATCAACAAGACTTACTGAATAAACTTGACATTATTGGAAATACTCAAAAATAATACTCATTAATTCTTATAACAGGGTGCAGTTGAATCTTTGGAACAATCTAAATGTTCAATATTCAGTTTGTTCAAAACCTTCAATACACACTCTTGTTACCTCACACACAGTTGCAGAGCACAGTAAGTCACATTCTAACCTGCAGCTGCTGCACCTTTTTAAGGGTTTTAAAAAGGATGTGCTTAGAAGCTTCACTATATTGCACCCTGCTTGCCTTCATTATCGTGCCAGTAGTCCATCTGCAACTGATAATGTCCCTTATTAAAATAAAGCACATAAAATGCAGCTGTGGCATTTTAATTTAGCTATGAACTGGGGCAGTTGAATTCTTGATTTCATTTGCTGTCCACAGGGTAATTTGAGGGCTGGGGCTGCATAAAAGGCCAGGGTGATAAACTCTTTTCATGCACTAGGGGATTCTCACAATGCAGCTGAATATCAAGTCATATGTGAAGGAATTCGATTGGGTGGATCCAAATTACTAATAATCAGAACTTGTCAGTTTCCCAGTGGCTAAAGCTGAAAATAGGTTTCCCATATAAAGGTTCATGTATGAAAACAATCCTGACTCTCCTCTCATGCTGGCATTGCAAGTTGTACATGCTAAGATTTGTGTTGCCTTTGAACACATACTGAGAATGTCATGTTGACACTACCATCACCGCAGATGAGTGACGGGCCTGGGCAGTTGCTAAAAGTGTCTGGCAATGCTCGTCTTCTCTAACCCATGGTGTCCACATTCTGACAAGGTTACGGTGAGAGAAGTTGAATCAGATGGCACACTGTCAAATCCCAAATTGGAGCCAAAATTGAAGCAAAAATGTCTCTTGTATTTGTCATTTGCCTTGTCTCTTTTAACACTGTCCTACAGTCTTCCAAGGCCTCTTTTTTATTTCCCCACCACAGCACAAAAACTATAGGATGTGACACTTCAATAGGAAGTGATGACTTGGCTTTTATCCCTGTGTTTGGATTGCCACAGGATAACTGCACATGACTGGGCTCAACTATCCATGACACTCTATCCCTAAAAAACAGAGCAGAGTGCCAACGCTGACGAAATGTCGTAGTGTCTCTTACAAACTGTCCAAAGACAATCTAACACCACACTTCTCTGCTTATCCTTTATGTTGCACGAGGTCAACACATAAATATTCGTAGATATTCCAACTCTGTGCCTTTTCAGAATTCGATGCATAGTAAAGCGTCTCTGCTCACACCTTGCTTTCTCAGGGTGACACAGAAAGAAGGTAGTGGTGAAGGATCCAAAGTGGTTAATGTGGAAACCCATCCTAATTGAGTCAAAGCTCTCCTCAGGGTCCCTCTTAATTGAACTGAGCCTTTGAAATGAGAATATACCATTACTCAGAGACAGTCTCTGTGCAACCTACCCTACTCATCTCGCTTTCAGATGTGCAGCAGCTGCACATATTGCCTGAAATAGTGGCCTGAGAACCTCTTCAAATGACAGATTACCTCTCTACTGATGCTTTATCAATTTGGTTCTTGTATGATAATCAGATGCACTTGGCAGTAAGGGACTGATGATGATTTAATATTTACACGTTTGATTCTTCTTGGGAATTGGACTACCATGACAATATAAAACAGTAACTTTTGTTTAGTGAAAAAAACCAAAAACAACCCACAAACAAACAAAACAAAGAAAAAAAAAAAGATATTTAAGTATCTCCCGATGTTTCTCTAAATTACATTGTATTGTAAACCAGCTGTGTATTCCAGACACTGAAATCAACAAAAAAATAGCATTTTTAAATAATAAATTACCTAAATGATTAATTATAAAACTGCTAATTGCTGAGCTGAAATGGTTAGCCAGTTAATCAGTTAGTTAATTGGAAAAACATAGCCCCGCACTTGATTTAATAATTGAAAAATATAATTGAGAATATTGGAATAATTCTTAGGAGCAGACAGATTGATTAATCAAACAATTGTTAAGCTGTACATGCCTGTGCCCATACTGCACTCATACAACTGTGTTATCTTCATGTTATTGTCCTCATAGTGTAGGTTAGTTTTCTATGAATGTGGTAAGGAAGATATGTTTTAAAAGCTTTGGTGGGTACACCCAGATGTGGTATCTCTAGCTTGAGGCTACACACCCATAGATCTGAAAGATGATACTGTAGTTGAACACCCATGCGGGCCCCTCTGCTCTGTGTCCCTTCATACTGTTTACCCAGCTGGTTGGCTCCTTCCACAGACTCTGGATCAGTGTGGGACACTTTGAAATAGTCCCAGCTGTCGAAAGGCGACAACCCCACTGCAGATACCCAGTCAGCACACAATGACAGCCTCTCACAGTGTCAGCTGGGAGGAAAGATGCTTGTGTGACCAGATGATAAAACTCTGCTGAGGCGCTGTGTGTGTGACAAGAATGTGTGCTGTGCCGCGCTTTTCTGATAAGTGCTGTTTTGAAACAGGGAGGGGTGAAAGCTGTGACCCTTTGCTATGGTTTCAGTTTGTTTTTTAGGATTGTGTGATGGAATTTGGTTAATAGGAGAAATGGGTTTTTAGTACATATGAAGTCTGACTGTTGACAGACGTATAGTTGTGCTAACTATCAACAACAGGAGGCCATGAATAATACATTGACAGGCAAAGGTTTGTTGTTTCACCATCTGTCACTGTTGATCACAGTAAAATAACACTACCATCAGCCAATTTGTCAAACATGGTATGGTATCTTGTGTAGTGTTTAGCATAGTCTGGATGCTATGGCAACATTATTTGAAACATGGTCACACTAATAATTTGACCTCAGGCTAAGTCCTTAAGGCTACACATTCAACATTACATGTGTAATATTCCCTTTTTGACTTCTTTTACCCACAAATTTGTAGTATGATATGGGTGCGTATACTATAGGTTTATCTTTTTCCCATAACACACCCTCCTTTTTCAATAGTTTTATATCCTCGCCCAGCTACCACCACAATATAGGATTTCAACCCTGCAGCGGCGGTAAAACTTGCACTTGGAAGCAGACAGTCAGATAACCTCAGTGATGGTCTGTTGCTAGGCAGTAACTATGCAGCAGTCTCTCCCTGTGTTTTCTGCTGTCTCCTCACAACTGCTTTTGATTATTTCTTTCCCTCGCTCTCTCTCTAGCCAGTTATCTATTCCATAAATGTGTTCCCTGCTTTATTTTTTGCATTTCTCTCCATATCTTTGTATGTTCTGTGGTTACATTGTATAATGCCTCCTTCCCCCTGTGCTTCCCTTCATCTTTCTCCCTTCCTCCCTCCCTTGTGGCCCAGTCCCTCTGCTTTGAAACCCCCACCCACCACTGTGTAGTTCAGTGAGTGCAAAAATGTGCAGCTGTGGTTGAGCATCTTTACTTCAATAGACTTGATGGTCTAGACTGATCACTGGTGGTCAATATTTTGAAAGAGGTCAACAGACTTTTGAGATTGTGACTGATTTTGTCTTAGCCATTTCATATTTTGCATTTTATGTCAGCTAACTGATTCATGCATATCTAACCAAACTCTGTCACTGACTTCTATTCATTACTCCTTAAATGAGCAAGACAGTAGCAAGGGAACAAGTAATAAAACATAGGGGCATAGCTGACAAGTTGCATGGATCTGACTCATGGTGATGATAAATCTAAATTTCAGAGATGGAATTTTTTTTTTATATGCATTAACTAATTGTCATTTCACATCTCCATGTCTTTTCCAAAATCTCTATGCCCAGTAATGACTGTGTGCACAGAGAAAGAACCATGTTTCGGTCAAGGTTCCAAACTGTGTTAAATGACCCAGAAGTATCTGTATGTCAGCCTTAATAACAGTTGGTCAAGCCTTCTACTGTAGAAAGGTGTTTCACTGCTTCCTTTATTAGCATAGGATACAGTGGCACATACTTTATGAAAGGAAGAGAGATAATGTGGTCCAACAATTCAAAGCAACATGCTAGCTGACTGTTCCCGGAAATAAGCGCGTAATACATCTGATAAGTGACAGAAACCATCATACCACCATAAATTGTGTAAATCATGTTCTTCTGCCATAGCATGTTAAAATGCAGAATAAGTTTTTGACATCCAGTAGTTTGTTAAATCAACAGGCAAAATAAATGGATAAAACTGGAACCTGCAGTGTGTGAGCTGTTGATTTATTTATTTTTCTTTGCATTAAATCTACAGGCACATTATGAATGCTTTTATATGCTGATATAAAGTTGTTGCCTTGTGTGAATTACTTGCAATGAATGTTAAGAAAAAAGGTCTATAAATAAAGATAAAATGGTATAGTCAAATGATCAAAGTAGATTCATGGTGGTTGTGTAACTCTGTTTGCAATGGTTATGTCCTAGAGTGTTGCTCTATTACCAGTATTTAGAATTATCAATGATCGATTTTTAGGCTGACTTTGTAGATGCTAAAAGTCCTAATAAAGGCAATGGTTAAAGTAAAAATATGAGTGGATAGCAGGGTGAGCTTCATTTATTAGTCAGTCCATTTCCTTTTATTATTGTGTCTGGTCAGTTATATTCTTTTTCTAAATTCCAACCTTTTTGCTATATTGATATTCTAGACTTGGTTGTTCACATTTATAAAAGGCTGCATGTAACAGCATGATAAGAACACGTAGAGCGAAGTATTTAAAGTGTGCTTTTTGTAGGACTGCTGTTCTCTTTTCCAAAACTTTAATTACCATTAAAGTTAATGAATGCTTTTAAGTAAAGCAGATTAATGAGCAATCAAAATGTGCCATAGACATTTTAACTGCCTGTAACACTTAGGAGACATTGCTTTGTCTGTGACACGTGACTTGGAAATGCTGATGTAGGTATTTTACAACATTGGTCATCTGTCTGTGGTCGCCCACACGTGTCTGTTCTGCTCAGTCACCAATCTCCCAGCTGTGCTGATATGTGTCATCATAGTGAGTTTAACTGTAGATTAAACTGTGGGTTTAATTTTGTTACAGTCTCTCTAGCTTCCAGTTTCTGTTTTATTACACCCTTTGCTGTCTTGTGGTTGCGCAAAAGAAACTCGTTTTCTCCTCTGTGTCTTTTTGTGTCTGACATCGATACTGAAACCATGAATGAGTGGCATGTATGAACCATGTGACTGCTTGGTGGCTCTGTGTAATTCCTGGGGCATTCCATTCTGAGCAGGTCACTATGGTAGAGTTTATGGGAGGTTATGACCAGTCAGAAAAAGCCCAAATAAAAAAAAATAAAACTAAACAAACAACCTTTGCTAACTTCACTTTGTAATTCAGCATAAGGTAGACTTACTACATAAAATATAATGTATTGTGCAAAAGTCTTGAGCCACCCCTAATGTCTTTATGTAAATTTGAAGAAACTGGACATGTGAAGGACAAAAGAAGAAGTGGCAGGCCTTTAAGAAAAAAAAAGAAAACCTACTACAGCAGAAGATCTGAAAGTCATTTCCTTAAGAAACAGGACAAAAAAAAAAATCCAGCAAAGACTTGACACAGGACCTGAGACATGCATCTGGCCCTTCAGTTGATCCATGTACTCTTGTGGCTGTAAAGAAGCCATTCTAAAGGAAGGGAAAGGGGGAGAAAAGGGTGAGGTATGCCAGATTACACAAGAACTGGATCGAAAATCAGTGGCAACAGGTCTGATGGAGTGTTTAATCCAAAGTTGAAATTTTTGGTTCAGATTGTCATCAGTACACTGCATTTCAGTAAGTGGTGTTGGGGATCTTGTCAAAATTGATGCAATTATGAATGCAGAAAAATGCCATCAGATTTTGATCTACCATGCAATACCATCTGGAAAGTGAATGATTGACAACAGCTTCATTTTTCAGCATGACAATGATCTCAAACACACTGCCAATGCAGTAAAAGCATACCTGGACAGAAAAGCACACAATGCAACACTATCAATCGTGGTTTGGCCTCCCCAGAACCCAGACCTCAACATTATTGAAGCATTGTGGGATCATCTTGACAGAAAATGAAACAAAAGGCAGCCAACATCCAAAGAAGAGCTTTGAATGTCCTTCAAGAAGCCTGGAGAATTATTCCTGAAGACTACTTGAAGAAATTAAAAGAAAGCATGCATAAGAGAGTGCAGGCTATTGAATAAAGGCTGTTGACAAATACTGACTTTCAATAGAATTATACAAACTCTATTTTTGCCTTATATACTCTATTTCCATTTATGTTTGCACGTGTTTAAAAAAAATGCTGCACCAATTTTCCTAGAAAAATACAAAGAAATGAGGTGTAACCCAAGACTTTTGTACTGTACTGTACAGGCTGAACTGAGGTCAATGTCATTCAGTCTTCAGCTTTTACCCATTCCTAAGGGGCATAATCATTATAATGGCAGTGGTAGTCAAAACTGTACGTTCAAATCCATACTCCATCCATACTCTCGTGTTTGTCAGTCTAGCACTGCTGCTGGACAGAAAAAAAATGAGGGTGTACTTGCATGGCGAGACAAGTCTACACCACGTTGTTGTAATCTAGGAATCACTTTGTTTTTGGTAGGGATTCAGTCACCAAGGGAGTAAAGGTAGAGTTACTGTAATCTACAGGGTGGGCCATTTATATGGATACACCGTAATAACATGGGAATGGTTGGTGATATTAAAGTCCTGTTTGTGGCACATTAGTATATGTGAGGGGGCAAACTCCCCA
>VUQS01014842.1:3002-20563 GCA_015108495.1 Heterochromis multidens
TCCATATCTTATTGTTCTCTGACAGGGAAAATTAACTGGGATTTACTAATACACAGGGAACGTCCTTCCCCCATTCTCTCCTGCTCTCAAAGAAAAGGTCTGAGGGTAATCTCTTTCCCAAGCAACCCACCCCCCTCCTCCTCCCTTCCCAAACACAAATGTCAGATCCTTTCAAGTTTGCTATCGAGATGTAAAACACAAGTAGATAAAATCCCTGACATGTTGCCCTGTCTCTCATTCAACTGTTCCAGTATGTTGAGACAAAAGACGTGTTCTGCTTAAGTGTTGTTTTGCATTTCACCTGTTCTCCTTTGCACAGTCACCGTGGCAAAGCGTGCAGATGACCCAAAGTAGATAGGGCTCCATGGCTTTCATTCTCATGGGGTCTTTAAGTATTTGTGACAGTTTAAAGCTTATAAATTGTCATCATCAGGGTAGGTTGTGTGTGGCTTGATTAAATCTGATTGATGCTGGCATAACACAACAACCCAACAACAGCCTGTCTTAAATCTGCAATCTGCATTAATCTATTTTGATTGGTGGGTTAAAATGCATGCTTTTCCACTTACTTTAAAGCACTGAGATGAGACTAGACACACAAATGTTTGCAAACCTTTTGCCTGCTGCACAGATTAAGAGCACTGGCGTACTCACTGTGGTTGTTATCCTTGTAAAATTAGCATGTATGAAAATCCTGCTCTTGCTTCAAAATATACAAGATACTTGGATATATGCCAGATCTAGTACATTAACACAAAACTCTCAAAATTTACTTTCTAAATTTACAGGCAGAACTTGACTTCTACCAGTAAAGATTTTGTCAGTATTATCACAGATTGGCCACACAAGATCACAAATTTATGAGCATGACGAGGTAACAAAAATGCATGTCCACTCAAAGCCATCAATCAGCTGTCATGATTCCTAAACACATGTCAAACGCAGCCCAATAACATATCTTGAAGAAAGAGTAGCATTGCAAAACCATCAACAGCCTTCATAAAATTTGAGCCATGAGCAGATCACCGCAGTTAATACCCAGATGTGCACTCTGAGCTAGCAGCCAGGCTTCCTTTTTGGGATTTTTCACATTTGTGGAGTTTTTGGCAAGAAAAAAAATCAATTAAAAAAAAATGTTGATCTTCTCTTTGCTCTCATTTGTAAACACATCTCACCAAAGACTGATTTATTCATTCATTTATCAATTTTTTCTTCTTGACAATTTAATTTCTGAGTCTTTAAATATGGCAGAAATAGTAAAAAATGGCTTTCACAAACTGCCGAGGTCCAAGGTGACATCTTCAGATTGCTTGTTTTGTGCAACCAACAGTCCAAAACCAAAACACATTCAGTTTTCAATTATAGAAAACAGAAAAAGTCATCACACTAGAGAAGCTCTTTACAGCTGTTGATCAACTGTTTAATTGAATAATCCTTTAAGCATCTGTTTACTGGAGCTACAATTCTCTCATTGCATGTTTAATCCATAATGATTTTTGTCTCTTTTGTGACCCAATCGCTCTTTTTTTCCCTTCCTTGCTCAAACAAAGTCTTTACTGATGATGAAGTGTGGACAGCCGTGACACCACACCCACAGCCTGTGTGTCAGCTTACACTGTACCCTCATGCTAACATGGTGTCTGTGTGCGGTCGGTTACCCAGGTGCAGGGCATGCATCACAGACTGGAGCTGATACACTGACGTGACAGCTGTGGGCAGGGAAAGAAGATCATGAGAGAGGTCTTGGTGCTGGATAGGGTGGAATACATTAACCGTTAACATCCAAGTGATGCATTTTGGGTCAGAAATGGCACACCTTCTGTTCTGAGTTTGCCTTATTTGTATACAATTTTCAGTGGATTGGGATTAATGCACTGTAACTTCCCATCTCATAATCCTCAAATTTCAAACCGTTCTTCAGTGTTAACGTGAAGCAGAAAAATGTTGTCAGTAGTGTAAACAGGCACTGCAAAAAGCTAAAGCAGTCTGACATTTCTGTGGTGTCAATTTGCTCCAAAGTAAGCAAATATTTACCAAAACACCAGGGTCAGGTGTAGCCCATAGCTAATTTGGTATTTCCGTGACAGTACATCTGGTTTCCATCACCCAGAGCATGACGTAGCACATATGTATCAGAATCTTTTTTTATCATTTTACATTATTGTTACTTTTATCTGCAGCACTAAAGCACAGAACATTTTATCAGTTCTGACAATCTAGCATTTTATGTACAGATATTTAATTCATGTTGAATACAAACAGGGAAAGATCCCAGATTTGGGTTTGAGTACAATATTTTAAGTCATGGGACTTGTAATACAGGTAATATAATGGCACATAGCATGCTAAGAAAAGATATACAATTAGCCTTAGAATAAACGGAGTGAAATCTGAGCCAGGTCAACAAAATCCATTAGTGTATGTCTGTGTCTTATTCCAAGAGCTTATGTCCAATTATGTATTCACATGACATGTAGGTGACCAAAAATAAGGCACTGCTGCCCCAGTGGTGACTTTAAATAACTCTTTTGTAAACATGTCCTCCTTGTTTCCTTACGTTCCTTCATCCTTTGGCTTTCGAAAATGAACCGCGACCACAGACAATAGATTGTTTCACACTAATAGTAATCAGTGATATCATAACAGCCGCCATTGCTGCTGATGAATGCTAATTAATTGGGCAGTGTTCCTGGATGTAAACATGCAGTGCAACACATATGCAGACACACTTCACACTCCTATTTATAGGTGCAGATTGCATAAGCTCTTTTCCAACAACAGGGTGTTCTCACTTTGTCAGTATCAAACAGAGAAAAGCTGTAACTGACCGGATTATTTTTACACGCACACATACACGTATATTGCACATCTTCTTGGCAAACGGTGTGTGGCCCAATGGGTACCACGGCTTACAAAAATGTTGACAGTGGACGCTATTTTTGACCATCTGCTCTAAAACGAGGGCATGTTTGAGTCACAGACGCTGTGGTGCGAGGCTGTGCCCGTGATGTGCCTGGCATGTGGAGAGAGGCAGGGAGGGAGGGAGGGAGAGAGAGAGAGATGGCTCACCCGAGGGCCCAGCATCCTTCGTGTCACTGTGGAAGTGCACAGTGTGCGGCTGGTTTCACTAATGTGTATTACATTAGCATGGAGGGTGATGGAAAGGGGGATGTCGAGGGGAGCCAGGGAGTGGTTGATCCTTCACATCTTGGATGAAGAACAAGAGAGAAGATATCCTTGTGCTTGACTCATGGCGTAAACATCGTCAGTGAGATGAAATAGTGCGAGGTCAGAAATGTCTCGACACAAGTGTCTGTGTCTCATTCCAACTCTGTGTCTCATCTCTCTTTCTTGTGTGTGTCTGTGTTATCTGTGAGGCAGGAATGCGAAACCAAATCTGGGCCATCCTCGGGATTTCTGGGTGGGGGTCACAGCGGGTTTCTTTCAGAGAATTACCCCTGTGTGTCGCCACCTCTCACAAAGTTTACGACTCTTTTCTTTGGAAAGAAGTCTGGCCGTGACACTACTTTGTAAACTGCTATTTATGACTTTTTATCTACATCTTTCTTGTTTTTGCATCCCTTTAAAATTGCTTAAATTTCTTTAGCTCTTCAACAGCATTTGTGGAGATCGACAGATGTTTTTCCTCATTGATGTGGAGATTTCTAACTTTCTAGAGGTCTTTAAGACTAAATAATCTTGCTCTGTCTTGCTGTCTCTCATTATCAGCTATTTTCTTGATTAACTGATTAATTATTTAGTCCATAAAATGCCAGAGAATTATGAGAAGTATCCATCCCAGTTAGCTTCAGATGGCCTCTTTGACTCCTAAACTGAATAATATTCTGCTTTCATGCAAAAATAAAGTTTAACCTGTTTGGAGGAAAGTATTTCAAAATCACTTTTAAAAGTTAAGCAGTTATCAGAATAATTGCTGAATGACTGTTTGGTGATAATTAAGGATTCACAGATATATTGGCCAATATCAGTGTTTATGTGATGTGTCACATTAGTTTTGTGTTGACTAAATTTTCAAAGACTTTAAAGCAGTTCAACAAAAACTAAATAAGTGAACAAAAGTATTATTTTAAACATCAGCATTAGTATAACACCAGAATTAGTGTATCCTAAATGATTGTTCAGCTCTGTCTAAACACACTGATTCCTAAAATGGTAGTCATTAGTAGGTGCGTTTTTAAGAGTCGCCATTTTTACTTTTACTCTGAGTTTGTGCTTGAGGTCAAATACCACAATACGGCTTTGCTGCACCAAGGACCACCTGAGTTCACAAGCGCTGATAAATCCTCAGCACTTTGTGGCTTTGCTGTTCTTGATTTTATTTTTCTGGCACCAGCTGATGTCAAGGAGCAAATTGAAAAAGCAAATTACTGTGGGCTGCGTATCCTGCATCGTCTTTGTGTGCACTTCCTTTGGAGGAGGGAGGTGGAGAAGATCATGTGAGCTGTAATTATATTTATGTTGGGTCCCATTCAATCTGTCACAGTAAATTTTGCCTGACTTGTCATATTGTAAATCATTACAGCGGATTAAATGCTGGTTATGAACTCAAAAGGCCGGGGAAGGGTTTTGTTTTTTTGTTTTTTTTTGTCCTTGTGATCGCTGTATTTGTTTGTTTGTGACAAGCTAGTTGTGCCTGATATTGGCTGTACAGTGTTTTCTAGATGTGTTCAATAAATTTTAATTGGGTGCAGAATGGTTAATGTCACCGATGTTTGCTTTGAAGAAAATCCCTTTCAAAAGGGCAGGCAGCCTTCCAAAAGTGGAAGAATACCTCTGAAAGGCTTCGTGTTTCACAAGCCATCCTCCACATTTTGTTTTCTCATTTGTCTGGGATCAAAGACGGCGATGAGCACCGATGGAAAGTTTGACTCTTTTTCTGGGAAGGGGCTTCTTTCAGAATAGTGCAAGAGAAAGGGGAAAAAAATCCATTTGATTCATCTCAATCAGCTGCTGAGTGCCAAAGCAGGAGAGACTGATGAAAGAGTAATTGGTTTTGCATGTTTCACATACACTTGGTGTCCAAACTACGATAGTGGTGGACTGCACACTTGCCTGTGGCAGGACTTAGCTGACACAATGATATTCATAAATATCCTCATGATTAGCTGGGATCCTCACTCATTAGTAAGTGGTACGAATCGTTACTCCCAAATCACTAAAAAGATTAGTTCAGAATGAATAAACTTTTCATGCTGCTTGCACTTCAGCTGCTCTCAGACAACAATAGTATTGTTAGGTTTCATTTTACTCGTCCCTCATGAATTTTCAGCAGTTAAATCAACTTACAGCAGCGAGTTGTCATACATGCGTTCTGCCACTCTTGAGCACAAAGACTGGATACAAGCCTCACATGTCGGAGCAGTTGCTTCATTTGTCTAGAAAATCACTTGTTTGGAGAAGCCCTGAATGTTGCATCCCTTGATTTGTATGCGAATAACATCTACCCAAATAAAGCCTTGGAAATTTCCCTAATGTTCACTGCAGCAAAATCACATTTCAGCCTTATTTATGCTGCTGTCTATACCTGAAGACATAATTTCATACCTAATTTTTTATAGACTCTCTTAACCTGCTATATATTATGGATTTTAGGATTTTAGGAGTTCTAAGAGGGCAACTATGAATTATTTGTGTCATTACTTTTGCTGCTGATAGTTTGAAATGTTTTGCATAATAAACAGCCAAGACAACAAGTGAAAAATTAATGAGCAATATTTTTCAAAGATAAAGTTTATGATGCATGTGATGTGATGTTTGCTGATGGCCAAAAAAAAAACAAAAAAAAAAACTCTATTCTCTTTGGAATGACTGTCAACCATCAATTTTCATAACGTCATTGTTCAGCTACTGAGTATTTATTTTCATTAATCTCCACAGTTTGTATTGTCATGTTAATTTACTCGACAAGTCTCACTACAGTGTGAAATTTTAAGAACAATGAGGATGAAAGCCAAGAAGGCAAGGCTCATATCAGCCGAGGAGGATATTGGAGAGGAGTAGTCTACACTTTGCTGAACTCCCAAAGCTTCTTTTTTAATATTTAGCTCCTGTCAGTTAAAATCAAAAAGTTTCTCACTTTCTCTAAAGCTCGCAGAGAGAGAGAGAGAGAGAGAGAGAGAGAGAGAGAGAGGGGGAAGCTGCTTCACGGGTGAAAGCCCTCACACATGAATATTTAATGGTTGCATTTTAACCAGAGTCATAAAATCCAAGAGGATGTGGCTGAAAAGAGAGCAGTGAGGAGTGTGCAAAGTAGGCTACATTGTTTCTTTATAGTCTGAGCTGGATGCCTGAAAGTCATGTAACTCTTCTCTGCCTGCTTATAGTGAATCAAATATGTGGATTGTGTCGTGCTAATTTAAAGCCTGGGCCACGTTTAGCAACATGTTGCAGCCTGTTTTTGCAGGGTAAGCAGCTTGTTCTACAGCAGGATGAAGAAATCTTGGACCTTAAGGGGCTAAATTGAAAATGTTTCATTTTGACACTTCCTCAATGCACTCAGGAAAATGAATTTGATACACTTAATCCATTTGGCCAGTTGACCAGATTCTGAGGCAACATCTATTCAATACACATCAGTTTTAGCTTAATGGAGTTTGAGCCAAAAAAAAAAAAAAAGACGAGGGTATCTGTGTGTATTTAATATGCAACCTCTCCTTCTTCCTCTACTTCTAGTCTTGTCATGCATTTTTAAAATTCTGTTCAGCCCTCCGCTTAGCCAGACTTGCAGCCGACAGACACTGAGCTGATTGTTAAGTTTGATAAAGCTCTGCGTTTGTGTGTAGCTGTGGTTATTTTTGTGTATGTAAGCTTTACTTCACAGAGGTAATCATTTGTCATCCAATATTGAATCAAGTTAAATGGACTCATAAATTGCAATCACTTAACTCAGCCCAACTATTATGTTTAATATTGCTTTGTGGAAAAAGGTCAGCCGGCAGTGGATCAGGTTCCAACAACACAGATAATTCAGCTGCCTTTTATGAGTCTTTTAAAGCTCTGGAAAAAAAAAAATCAGCACCCAGGAAAACTGACTGTACAGTACTTAACAGTGGGAGCACAGGATACGCAGCAGCTCCTGTTTATGTTTTCTATCCTTGAATATCCTTAATGCGGTCTTTAAAGTGTGTGTGGCTGGCAGGTTGCAGATAAAACACAGTGGATACCCTTAAGGGAAACACAATAAAAGGCTTTCCCCTCTGAAAGGTCCAAAGTGCAGTTGTCCACTCTGCACAGCAACAATGGAGCACTTGTGCAAACGGAGCCATCAGTGGCACTGGCAAGCTTGGCAAACCAGCTTATCAGGAGGCAGGGTGCGCTGAGTAGTGGGTGGGGTGGAGGGGTTGGTGGGGTAAGAGGTGGTTAGAGTATGTGTTTTTGTGTGTTTGTGTGTGTGTGTGTGTGTGTGTGTGTTACTTTGTTTTCTCCAGTGGCACTGACCTCTTAGTTAATTCATGGCCCCTCTGTTTTTCTTGCATATGTTTGTGTGCATACATGTTTATGTATTAGATCATGTGGAGCATGCTAACCAATAAAGGATAACTGCACCAAAAATCTTCCCAAAAACACAGTGAGTATCAAAAACCAAGTGGTTATAGCAATCATGCCACCATCATGTCGTATCCTACATCAGTGTGGCAAATGACAGAGCCTTTCCTAGAGCCGAGGGTGATGAATTCAACTAAGATTTTGTTTGCTTGAACCACTCTCCAAAGCACAAGCATTTCTTCACATTTGAGAAGCTGACAAGGTATCATATTTGGCATGTTTGCATGAAAAATGACTGTGGTTCAGGAGGTAGAGCAGGGTGTCTACTGATTGGGAGGTTGGTCGTTTGAGCCCTGCCTCCTCCAACCTGCATGTTGAAGTACCCTTGGGCTAGATACTGAACCCTGAGTTGCCCCCAATGAATCTGTGTTTGAGTGTGTGAACGTTAGGTTACAAGTGTTTAGGCACAGAAAAAAGCACTTGAATGAGGTTTGTAGTAAGAAAGTGCTTTGAGTGCTCAAATTGAGTAGAAAAGCACTATATAAGTACCAGCCCAGTTACCATTTATTACAAATTATTGTATAACTGGATTTGGCTGGGAAGGCTTAAATGTTCTTTGAAGAAGCCAAAGAATCCAGCTAAGAAATCTGCTGAGAACTAATCTCGCATAAATGTTCACATGATGTTAAATCTTAAATCAACAATATTAGAGTTTACCACACAAGCAAGAAGCTGGGCTGATGCATTGGCAGAGTAATTGGGAAAGAATTTGAGGTTAAATGATTCATCGATAAAATGCTTTACTGATCAGACACAGTTTTGATCATTGATATTTCGAGCCTTAAATATTGTTGTCCAAACAAAGTACATAGTTTGAAAAACTCAGGGTAAAACCTAGTGAGCAGTGTTGCTACAAAGCTGCATAATTGATTGGGTTTTATTAGCCAGCTGGTAGTCACACAGCTGTGAATGAACCAATGATTGTGATGCATGAATCAAGCATCTGATGCCAATCAGCACATACATACATTATACAAGCACTGATTTACTCTCCAATCTGTAGGCTTAAAAGGTGGCCCCGAACTTTTTAACCCCCCCCCCAAAACCCTATTTAACCCTAGAATATTACTGAGTAGATGTTAAATGTCTGTCATCGGTCAGGTCGACCGGATGAGCCTGGTGAGGACTATCAAAGTGTCAATATTGACATTACTTTACCAATTGCAGTAATTTTTTCACTACTGCCCCTATTTAGTGTAAAAACTGCATGTGAGAAACCAAATGAATTCTCACTCATCTCTCACACAGGTACAATTTCAAGAAGTGCAGTTTGTTGGTGGCAGATTTTCTTATTCTTTCTCACAGCTGTTTGAGTTGTTGGAGGAATGCATCGTGTGCTTAGATAGTTTACTCACTTGCAAGATAGTCTGTAGTGCTTTCACTGCATTTCCTTTGGGACACAACACTTGGGGAAAAAAAAGGAAGTCTCAAGGTGCCTGTGTTCGGCTTTAGATGTGACTCTGGGTTGGTAAATATTTAGAGAGCAAACATTTTGATACCAGCAGGGATTATAGTTGGGGGAAACATGCTTTTCTAAGAATGGAAATGTCAGCATATTGCAAGGTATCATGCTACAATTTTTATTTTAATGCCAGTCTCCAAAAAGCAGCAATTTAGCAACTCAAATCCCACTGAGGAAACCAGATTGCTTTTCTAAGTCCAGCTTATTTTGATGTAGCTCGCCCACTGAAACTCATTCTCTTTGTTCAAAAGCATCCAATTCATCAGCAGGGATTGTTGCCGCCTACAAACAACCAACATATTTGTTCTGCTGCTTCACCTTGTTGGCTTTGCAGAGAGAAGGTGCCAAAGGTGGATGTTAAACATGTCAAGTGCTATCTGCCTCATTTACTTGGTCACTGAATATTCATGGGCCTTTATACTGGTGTCAGCCTTCAGCCAGCCATGCAGACAACCAGCAGCCGTCTCTACAGTCATCAGACAAGCTTCATCCTTCGACACGCAGCTCTTTCCATCTACGTGTCTTCCCAGAGATCCTCTTCAACATCACGTTTTTTCATTGTTTGAAAATAAGGTGGTGATTTTGCCCGGAGCTGACAACCATTTCCTGTTCCAATTTGTGTGGCATGCAAGTAGAGCTGTGCTGCTTTGAGGTACTTAGGGACAACTCAGAGTGGGCACCCCACGAAGACGATGAGGAAGGAGGAGGGAGGAAGGAGAGCAAGTATAACCCTGTGTACTGCAGTCATGCCCATTTACTCTCCCTGACACCTCCAGGGACGCGCTCTGACCTCTGCGGGGATCTCGCCCCCTCTTTACTCTCACTCATGCGTTTCCTCTCTGCTCTGGGGAAATCGCACCAAATTCCTTGTGCATTACAAGAGCTTTCGGGAGGCCCCAGTTGATGCTTGGCCTTGTCTAGACTGCCGTGACTGTTGTTTGGCAGCGCTGCCAAGCTGCGGTGCAGGGTCAGACTCTTAGCATGGTAGCAGAGATTGCAGCGGTTGTCTCATTAAATATATGCTTCCTGGTAACATGAAAAGCTCATGCTCTTTGTTGTTTCTTAAGATGAAAGGCCCCCTCTACAGGCTGTACTCAGCCAGAACTCAATATTGTAAACATGGTCCGTGGTGTAGATTACTAATTTCCATGGTGTTGTAATGAGCTTTGGGCAGTGGTGGAGTGCAACTGAGTGTGTTTGTTATCTAAATGGTTACTTTACAGTAAGTTATAGAGGTTTATAACTTATGAGTTTTGTTTGGGGGTTATTCTGAAGTAACAGGATTTGAGATGCAGCTGATTTTGACAGGGTAAGGTTAACCAATTACAGTGCATCATACTTTTTCAGCTGTTTAGTGATCATATAATATATTATGAACTTACTATTTATATAACTATTTTGTAGGTATGATTTTAGTTTAAAGAATAATATTTCCTGCAGAAATACTCAAGGAAAGTACACTTACTTTTTCAAGTGCAGTATTTGAGTAGATGGACTCAGTTATTTGAGAGAGAAGAGCCTGTATGCTTTACGTTGTGATACACGAGCATTTGGCTGCAGCAGAGGGAATTTCATCTCCTGTCATCTCCCTGTTGATTAGTATTGATTGGTGAGGCTGAATTGGCCTCTTGAGTGGAAGTTGCATCAAATAATCCCTCATTTGACTTTCCCAAATCCATTGTGAGGGCTGGCAAATGATTTCATCAGAGGTTTTCTGAACATGCAGCACTGAGCTGAAACATTTCCTGTGGGCGACAGAAAAAGACAGTTTTTTTTAGCCTCCACTGTTTTATCTCTTAATGAAAGTATGGGAAAGCTGACCTACTGAATAACTGTGACAAACAAAGTCGAGGGGGACCTGCATGTTACCCTGCCCCATTACACTGTGGTGCATTTTTTTTTAAAATCACTTGCACCTGTGGTTTGTATAGACATGAATCTTCTCCCCAGACAAAACGAGGAATTCTCTGCAGCTTGGAAGGATCCCCCTGCTGTGCACGGATGACACGGTCTGCTGTGTTGCTGCCACTGCCGCTGCTGTCGGTTGGCTTTCGATGGGGGCAGCTTGAGTGCAATAATGAAATGGAAAAGTTCCAGAGCAGTGAACGCTTGTACGCAGAAGGTAATTGGAGATTGCCACTGAAGAACTCCACACGATATGCTTTCAATTCAACTTCACAGAAGGGCAGACCGCAAAGTTTGATTATGTTTGCTGTTAACCAAACGCCTGCTGCAGTACAGAGAAATGGGATCTTGTTCAGACAGAGTGCGAGGTGGGAAAGTGAGAAGGAAGCAGCTTTGGCTGAATACACATATTTTTTTTTCTTTCTTTTTGTTAATCTCTTAAAGAAGTAGCTTTGACGTGATTTTGTTTTGATTAAATCTCAAGTTTTCAGTGTTGACAAAAACCGTAAAGATGTGCAGATACGAGTCAACACAGATAGACAGGCTCTTAATGTAATAAATGACTAAGAGCCCATTTGTGTGGTATTGCGAGCAAGTGTTGGAGGTTCACGGCCTTGTTTAATTAAAGTAAAACCTGAGATTGGTGGTCCTTCAGCCACTTTAAGTCTGATTTGACACTGGAGAATCAGAGTGTGTTCAATGGAAAGCAGATGAATGATTGATAAGAGAAGCAAAGCTGCTTCAAATGCTGCTCTGAGGACATTAATAATGAAGGGCACTTTGAGTGCCTTCAGTGGCATATGGGAGACAAGAGATTTCATTACCTCCTACATTTAGCATGACTGTTTTTTGTGTATCTTTTGTTTGCATTATAATTTTATTATTATTTTTGTATCTTTATGCTTAGAAATGCTGAGAGTTTAGATTCAACCTCATAAAGTTACTCATAGGTATCTATGAGTATAGGTATATGTTTTTCTTAACTGTTGCCCACAAACCATGGTTTAATTGAATTTATTTATCATTTTATTCCGTCGAAACATATTTTTTACAAATTAAAATACTGGTTCCCAATAAATATACTATATCATTATGTGCCTTTCCATGTGCCGTGTTTCATATTTCAGTTTGTCAAAATAGTTCCCTGAGGTGGAAAAGTTTTTCTATAAATGTAGAAAACAACAAAGTGCAGTGGAAACAGGAAACAAAATCTTAAATAATTTGAAATATGTGCACATCTTAAACATTCACTTGTGCTTTCCCTACACCGGACAGATGGAAAATTGAAACAGATATGAGTGGACCTATAAAGAGACTGTGCTGTTCCTGATTTTAATACAGTAAAAAAAAACAACCATAAATTACTTATTTCCACTGGTTTCCACATGGTTTTGAGGTGTGACAGATGCTCTTTTACCTTTGCCATAAACTTTTGCCCTTCTCTTCTGCAATTATTTCATGGCATCCAATTGGAAAGCCTTTGGGTGTTTTCATTTTAAAGCACCCAAAGGCTGATATTTGCATCAAAGTATTGGATGGAAATGTCTATTTTTTCACATTTTCTTGTGAAATTCTTCTGTTAAGTTGGATAAAAATATGCACTTCGTTTGGATAGAAACTGTTGACACCTTCCAGTGAAGATTTTTTTTTTTAGCTCATGCCCAATTTTTAAGCAGTGACTGGCTCATTTCAATAGACAAGGTTGTGCTCACAGTGGTGCTTAAAGTTTGACTGCTCACTTTTGACTTATGAGTGCCAGAGGTGCCAGAACACATAAAAGATGTTGGAAGCGGAAAAAGGAAGATGAGATGTTTTTTGGCAGTGTTGTTACTCTGTGAAACTGCTTCTCCTGTCTGCACTGTAGATCCTGCTGCTCTGTGTGTCTTTGTCAGGCTTCATGTCATCCTGCCATTGTTCAGGCCAGAAATCAGCACATACTTCCATTGTTCTACACTCAGATCTGCAGCTATATAGCCGATTCTGCCCCACATTTCTGAACCTCATATTTGTTAAGTAGACTGCCACATCTTAGTAATGGTAACCATTCTCGACGGCTTCTGCCACCTCTCTTTGTGGTTTATAGGTTATATAGCCTCCTTAAATGTGAGAAATTGTACACTCTTATTTAATTTGGGTTTGAAGTGTCACGGTGACAAAAACATTAGCCTGAGCATTGCCCACAAATGGAGGCACAAGTGTTCTCCTCTCTCCCAATCCAAACCTAACCCAGCTCTCGACAGTAAAGGAAGACATGCCTCAAAGTGGATCAAAGTAATTCCCCCCCCGTTCAACCGTCCAAACAGAGCAACTTGTTGACATATTCCCAGTCACAAGCTTGGTCGATTGTCAAGAAGTGGAGGATAGCTGTGGCTCGTGGGAAAGGATTCTGCCTGAAAAGACGCCCTGGCATTTGTTTTTGAAACAGCCAATGTCTGGCTTCACGTTAAAGGGCACCCAGGACTTTGGTGTGTTCAATGGTTTTTCTGTTCTGCGGGGGTGTTGATGCAGGCTTACTTATGTTATTCTATGCGCTGCTTTCATGTGGTTTTTACTTTGCAAGGTACCTAGCTTAACACTTTTACTTTGCCGCTCCATCCACCGGGCTGTGTGGCAGCACAGCACGGCTCCTTGAAGGGCTGCAGAAAGTAACCTTTATTTGAGAGGGAAAAATCATTTTTCTCTGTAAGGCTTTATGCCACTAACGTGTCTTGGCCCCAGCAACGTTTTCTTTTTACGCCGCAGTCTAGGAGCATTCTCACGTAGGGAGAAATAAATTATTGTGTTTGCCTTAAATACTGCAGAGCTGTAGTCGATTCTCCACCGGAAGAAAAGTGCAATGTAATACAAGCTGTATTTGTTCGATAGTGATGAATGAGAAGTTATTTAAGCTGCAGGGTTGAGAGTGAAAGTGACTGGTTATCAATTTTCTGCAAAGAAATATTATGAAACTTTTCCAGTTGAACGATCAGACAGCAGTCTGTGATGAGCATTAATAGAGCTGACTCCTGTGTTATTGCTGAAGGAGCACACCAAAATGAGCACACCAAAAACAAGTACCTAAAAGACAGTTAAACTCTTAAAGAACTGAGGTTAAACAGCTGAACTGTTTTTTTTATTAGACAGGCTTTTGCATGCTAATATGTACTGCATACGAGCATGTAGCATATATATAGTATATAAAGAACTTTCAGTGGGTTTTCTTATATAATTATCTGAGGTCTTTAAATCATCAGCTAATTATACTTAATTTGTCCTTGATTGATGCTGAGTGTGGGAAAAACATATGGCTCTGGTGTATATAATAGACCGCCTGGTTCTGATGTTTTGCTACAATAATCTGCCAGACATTTCTCTTTGCTATGAGACATGAAGAGACCACAGATGAGAATCACCTGTCTGTGGTAAACCCCAAGAAGCAGAACCCATCTCCTCTCAAGGTGGGTTGTCACCACAGCTATTAAGACTAATAGCTGGAGCCTGTGATAAGCACAGTTAGCTGAATTCATGACCCGAGTGGCCTGAGCAGTGCGATCATTTCCACTTGTGTGTTTTTCTGCTGATGCGTTTAATTTTTATCCTGTCCGGTGCTATGACATGAGGGGAAACGAGAGAGAGGGCAAAAAAGAAATGGAGTGATCGGGCCTTGGCTGAAATATTGATTGATACAATCCAGTGTGAAGGCATTGCAACAAGGAGGAGAGATTATTTGGATCATATTACTCTAACAGTCCTCTGTGTAGTGCTGCTTGTGTAAGACTCTGGCATTTCCCTTTGAATCGAAGCAAATTCTTAAAAGCAAATGACGTGAAAACTACAAATAACATCTACAATATGCATGAAACATCCAAAGAGAGTTATACGAGTGGCCTTTTTAAAGGGTCATTCTCTCAGAAAATACAATTGAGGCAAAATTAGTTTATGTTTTGATAGTCAGAGCATCATACTAGATGCTTTCTACTTGAGAAATACTGTCTTTAGGCTGTTTGTCAACTGATTTGTTTTTTTGTTTTTTTTAATGGAAGTGATAAAACATAAACTAAATATGTTGGCATCTCATGACTACTGACACACCCTAATATCCCACCTATACAGACGTTTTGTCTCTGTAATAACTCACGACCTGCAGCTATAAGAGCTTTGGGGATTGAACAGTGATTAAAAATAACTATAACTATAGGTTGTAATGAGCACCTTGCACAGATAACCTATCGGGTTGTTTTCTGTGTGGGTTTTAGTTTTATTGAACTGATCTTTTAAGGTAATATGGTTCACTCTGTGCTCTAATCTTACCTTTCTGTTACTTCTCTTTAGACATTCCTCCTAGCAAAAATCAGCCAAATATTCAACAAGCATCAGATGCTGCAACCCACAACCCCTACCCCCACCCTGCTGCCACATGGCATGCCTGGTATTAGCCGATTTCCTGGAGATCACTGAAGGATGCTGCTGGAGCACTTGTGCTCCTCTTTCTCCCTCTCATTCGCTCTTTGTAGAGTGGCCCGCTTAATGCATTGTAATGGTTGACCATTATTTACGCTGGGGATAAACAAAGAAAAGCGAGGAATTGATGGAGTAATCCACTCTCGCAGTCATTAGGCATTGAGATGGAGGAGCTGGTGGAAGCAGCCTCCTCCTTATGCCTCTCGAGTCGAGCAGCTAATGGAAATGGGACTCATTAAGACACCTTATACTCCGACGCACCCAAGATCATGAGGAATTGCTAATTGATTGTCGTTAGCGTTCTCGCAATGAGACGCTCTGCCTGTTTTCTCATTTGTTATGAACGGCTTTGTTTTCTTCCTCCCGTCTCCTTCACTTCATTATTGATGTTGCTGTTTTTCCTTCTCTTTCTCTTAGCCTGTTTTGCCTCGCGAGGCCCTTGCAACTGAGTCATCGTAACGCTGTTAGACCTGGTTAACTGCAACAATCACAATCTTAACGAATCCCACATGTACAATTCTGTATCAAATCTGTAATATTTCCAATAATTGGAAGGTAGCAATGCCTTAAAAATCAATATTCAAGCCCTTCTAATGATTGGCTGTGCATGAAACATACATGCCATAAGCTAGTGCAAAAAGCCGGATGTAGAAAATGTGCTTTGGCCAGCACGGTCATGGTTGAATAACATGAAGGCAGGTCTCCCTGTGATGCTTTGCTTATTGGCTCTGGAAATTCCTTCCCTTTTCCTCTGGAACCAGGAGATTGTGTTCATCTTAGCCTTTAATCATTTTTCCCTCCCAATAGTAATGTGCTCTCTTTTTCCTCCCTGAATTCCTCTGTGTATATGTCCGCTACACCACCACCACCTTCTTTTCACACATTGCTTTTTTTTTTTCCTTATTATGAGACGGAAGAAGAAAAGATGAGGGAGCGAGATGAAGAATGGGGCTAAAAATGCAAATACAGGTTCTTTCTTGTCACACATAAGGGCTCATCACATCCACCTCTAATTTGCTACCTGCTAAAGGATCTGCTTCTTTTTCTCTGCCTTGCGTGTCTTCATCACATTATGAAGTCTTTCACCTCTAGTAAACCCTTCACAGGCTGGTGAAACAGTAAAAACAGCCAGGTGACCAAAGAGGAATCTATGGCTGCAGGGCACACAGTTTGCTTTGCAGATGAAGCAGGACAGAGTAGGGGAGGCAGGGGGGGCATCGTTTTTATGTCGCTGGTCAGACGGTGCAGCATTTCTTTGCTTTAGCGCTCTGCCAGCAGTCTACAACTCCAGCTCTATCTCCCTTGTGGGAGTTGCTACCACCTTCTCACTCTGATACGGAAAGACTGGAAACAAAGGAAGAAAAACACAAGCACCCTCTTGGGCTGCTCTTTCTTTTGAAACAAGATATAGTATAGAGAGAGGAGTAGGAGGAAAAACTGTATTGAAGCCATCAATTCATGCAGGACTCAT
Source organism: Heterochromis multidens (assembly GCA_015108495.1). NCBI lineage: Eukaryota > Metazoa > Chordata > Actinopteri > Cichliformes > Cichlidae > Heterochromis > Heterochromis multidens. The sequence continues at coordinate 19,847 of VUQS01014842.1, forward strand.
GAGCATCGTCTCAGTCTTTGGAAATAGAAAAACACAAGTCAGTTAAAGTGACGGCTTTCATACATGGGTCTTTTCTTGATTTGGGCCACCACTTCTGAAATGCTGATTGAAATAACCAGTTTCAGAATGAGTAAACACACAGTAAAGACCAAGTTTCATAAAACATATAACATTACCAACCATGTGCCATTTTCGTGTGACCGGATAATAACTAAAATTATTACCCGCTTGTTTGTAGTTTTTCTGTGAGATGAGGGATCATGCATTGGAAGTGCTCTGTTTAAGCTACTGAGATTGAGACTGTTGTCTTCCCCTGATCTCAGCAGACATTTAATTGACTGAATCAAGATTTTTAAGCAATAGACATTACAAACCCTTATAATAAACCTCTAAATTAACCTTTAAATTATTCTCATTTGGAAGATCAGCCTTATTTTGGGTTCAGTTCAATTGTTTCACTTGTTTAGGTGATCTAGCAATACAGACAATTGATGCTAGAGGGCAAACACATTGGGAAGTTATGCACAGCAGGAAGTAAATTACCTGAATTTGCATAAATAAGACACATAATTGGTAGTTGCTGTGATGCTGATCTGGTAGCACACAGTATGTATACAACTGCACCTTTTTGCACGAGTGTGTGTTGTGGATGTGTGTGTGTGTGTGTGTGTGTGTGTGTGTGTGTGTGTGTGTGTGTGTGTGTGTGTGATAGGTTCC
>VUQS01014843.1:2451-12755 GCA_015108495.1 Heterochromis multidens
TTTTTTGCTATACCCTAGCCGCTGCTCAACAGCAATACCACTGCAAACAAAGAAATTCTATGCTAAAAAGACTGCAAGTGTAGCAGTTATCCACTTGATATGATTTACTCAGACAGCTTGAGATAAAATATTTCATGTATTTTTTTGCACAAAATTACCGGGTGGATAAACTGGATCAATTACATTTAAAATACATTTAAAGGGGATCTTTTAAGTAAAAAGACGTGATTAATCTGACTGTTGTATTAAGACAGGTGTAGTTTTTGCAGATTGAATGACCTACCAAAGCCTCTACTACCATCTAGTGGTAAAAGCTAATATATCTGTAAAGCTAGGCTACTTTAAGTGAAAACAGATTATATTGTTCTTATTGTATTAGGTTGTTATTTACTTTTGAGCTTAGAAGAGTTCTACAAAACTTGTTACGGCCTAAAATGTAAAAGCAAGCTCTCTTATACCAGCTTTTTACTGTTGTTAACAATTTCTTTTGTTAAAGTTTTGCCTTCCTTTTAATGAAAAGTGATAAGAAACATGATAAATGGTACTGAAACAGTGACTGCTACTACATGTAAAAGTAAAACATGTTCTGTACACATTCTTTAAAAAAGAAAATTTGCTCCAAGGAAAAGTGTTTTTGGGACAGCTTTTTTTAAGGTACTGATTGGTAGAGGACATACCTATTACCATACAAATTCTGTATTACATATTATGTTGTTAATATAATTTGGATATATTACACATATATACAACTTTGGTATTTCTCCAAATGTTATGATCTAGCATCTTTATTTTTCCATTGTCCTACATTATATTCACTCATTATATTGTGGCCTCAGATAAAAGTTTAAACAATGAAAAACATTTAAACAATGAAATAAATTAATCATGAAATCTAAACTCCATTGTATTCAGTTCATTTTATGTATCATAGGCAACAGAGTTGGACAGCACGTGCTACCAGGACTGGACGGCACACACGACCCCCTCCTATGCACAGCAGCCCCAGGACAGTTGTCACAGATTGCCTGGATGGGCGGTGTCTTGTTTTGTCAAGCTTTTGAATTGTTTGGCCTGCCATACAAAACTGCTCAACCTGAACTGTCCATCTGATTCTAAATTGGCCATAGGTGTGAATGTGACTGTGAATGATTGTCTGTCTCATTTCTAATCCTGTCCATCCTCGTCACTCCCAATGAAAATCTTAGCATCTTCAACTCTGCCACCTCCAGCTCCACTACCTGTCTTTTTGTTAGTGCCACCATCTCCAAACCATACATCATAGCAGGTGTCATTACCATCCTGTAAACTTTCCCCTTTACTCTTGCTGCTATCCTTCTGTCACAAATCCCCCCCGACACTTGTCTCCACCCACTCCACCCTGCCTGCACTCTCTTCTTCACCTCTCTTGTGCATTGCTTTGGATGGTTGACCACAGGTATTTAAACTCACCTTCACTACCTCTCCTCCTTGCATGTTCACCTTTCCACCTGTCTCCCTCTCATTCACACACATATTCTGTCTTCTGTCTGCTTCTACTGACTTTCATTCCTCTTCTCTCCAGAGCATACCTCCGCCTCTCCAGGCTGTCTTTTACCTGCTCCCCACAGATCACAATGTTGTCTGTGAACATTATAATCCACAGCGACTCCTGCCTGACATTTGTCAATCTGTCCATCACCATTGCACACAAGAAGAGGCTCAAAGCGATCCCTGATGTAATCCCACCCTCATCTTAAACCTATCTGTCACTCTTACTGCACACCACTGTCTCGCTGTCCTCATACATGTCCTGCACCACCCTCGTATACTTCTCTGCCACTCCTGACTCCCTCATATAATATCACAGTTCCTCTCTCTGCACCTTATTGTATGCTTTCCACAAAGATACGGTGCAATTCCTTCTGACCTTCTCTATACCTCTCCATCAACACGCAGAAAGCATCACATCTGCAGTGATGTTTCTTGGCAAGAAACCATCCTGTTGCTCACTGATTGTTACCTCTCTCCTTAACCTAGCTTCAACAACTCTTTCCCATATCTTCATGGTATTACTCATCAACTTTATCCCTCTGTAGTTACTACAACTGTGCACATCACCCTTGTTCTTGAAAATTGGTAGCAGTACACTTCTTCATTCCTCAGGCATCCTCTCACTCTTAAGGATTTTATTATGCAATCTGGTTAAAAAGTCCACTGCCCTTTCCCCATACATCTCCATACCTTCACAGGTATGTATCATCACTGCTTTTAAGATAAAGGCATAAAACTTCCCTTTTTAAAGTTAAGAGCTGGAGCGAAAGAGCCTGAACCACCCCTTAGTTATGCTGCTACAGGCTTAGGCTTCTGTGGAACTACCTGTGATGCACTGAGCATTTCTCTTTCACTCCCCTGTCTTCACTTCCCATGCATATACAGTACATGCCACTGTTCCATGTCATTAAAGTTTCTACTCTCTCATGTGTTTTATTTAAATTTACATAAAAGACCAGATATCTTTAGAAATGACAACAAATGACTATTGTTGGATTTCTTTTATTGTTTGCTAACTTTGGATTTAGGATTTAGGTGGACAGCCCATTGGTGCAGTCGTTAGCACCATCACCTCACATTTGAATCCACTGGCCAGCTGGGGCCTTTCTGTGTGAAATGTGCATGTTTTCCCTGCGCCCGTGTGAGTTCTCTCCGGGTACTCCAGCTTCCTCCTACAGTCTAAAAATATGCATGTAGGTTAATTGGTGATTCTAAATTGGCCATAGGTGTGACTGTGACTGTGAATGATTTTTTATGTCTCTGTGTTAGCCCTGTGATAGACATTATTATGTTCAGGGTGTACCTCACCTTTTGCACTATGACAGCCCCCTGCACAGCCCAAAATTAGGTAAGTGGTTAAGAAAATGGATAGAAGAATTTAGGTACCAAAAGATTCTCTGTGTTTAAGTCACCTATCCTTTAAAGTATGTGAAGAAGTAAAACAACAGTTTCTCTCTGTTAATGTACACTATTCTGAAAATACAGACACAAACCAAGATTTTCAGTTTTTTAACTGAATGGGGTGCACACTGGCACACTTGTATATTTTTAAGTAAATAAATATAGAAGGAGCACCAATAATTATATTTAAGCAGTATAACAAATATAATAGCTGTGTACTGTATAACTGTGGCGGGCTAACTTAATCACAACCACTCAATCATGCAGTTGTTGCAGCAGTCACATTAATGGCAATAGGAAAATAAATTGCACCATTGTTATCTTTAAGTTTCCCGTGGCACAAGGTGTCTGCACTGACAACAGTTTCATAGAAAATGATGCTGGATTGTGACTGCACATGGTGACTCGACAAGATATGTGTATATTTTAGTAAAAATAATGTCTTCTGTAGTTGCATTTAAATTCTAAAATTACACACGTGTATTTCAAAAAATCTATTATTAAATCTCAAGTTTACATTAGCAATAACTAGTACAATTTGAATGATTGTACACAGTACACAGTTTTCTAGTCAGCTATGTGAGACTTGTTGAACAGGTAGTGTAATAAAGATTGGGGGAGTGGGTTTCACTTAACCAGTAGTTTTGGATGTGTGGAATAGTGATGCAGCAATACAAGATTTTCAACACAAAACTGGCCACCAAGTTGACCAAAGCAGAACAGAAATGTCTCTCACATAACTATGTAAACCCCTCAATCAGCAACCCCCTGGCAGCCCAAAATCCTGGCACCCTCCAGTGATCACTAAATAACTGGAAATTGAATTTTCATTCACTAGGTGGTTGGTCCAATTGCCACCTTATTGTGGTGGAGGGGTTTGTATGCCCCAGGGATCCCAGGGGCTATGCTGTCGGGGGCTTTTGCTTTTTCCCCCTGGTAGGGTCTCGCAAGGTAAATTGGTCCTGGGTGAGGGGCCAGATGAAGAGCAATTCAGTTGACCCCTATGAGAGGCAAAAAAACAAGGGACCAGTGTACCCTGCCTGGGATAGTGTTACCGGAATCCCACCCTGGAGCCAGGTCTGGGGAGGGAGCTCAAGGGAGAGCATCTGGTGGTCGGGCCTTAGCTCATGGGACCCGGCCAGGTGCAGCCCAAAGAGACAACATGGGCCCGCACTCCAGTAGGCCCACCAAATGCAGGAGGCGCCGTAGGGGTCGGGTGCAATGTGTGTCAGGCTGCGGTCAGGAGCGGAGGCCCTGGCTGACCTCTCCCTTAGAGATAGAGTGAGGAGCTCAGTCATCCGAGAGGGGCTAGGAGTAAAGCCACTGGAAAGGAGCCAGTTGAGGTGGTTTGGGCATCTAACAAGGATGCCTCCTGAGCATCTCCTGGGTGAGGTGTTCCAGGCATGTCCCACGGAGAGGAGGCCCCAGGGCAGACCCAGGACATGCTAGAAAGATTATATCTCTAGACTGGCCTGGTAACGCCTGGGTGTTCCCCCGGATAAGGTGGAGGAGGTGGCTGGGGAGAGCGGGGTGTGGGCTTCTCTGCTTGGGCTTCTGCCCCCGCGACCCGGCCTTGCATAAGTGAAAGAAAATGAATAGATGGATGGATGGATGGTTGGGAATACATATTTTTCTGTAGTAACCGGTGGTCGCCAGGGGGTCACCAACCCATCTTTTGGCCTGTGTAAGTGGAGCTTTAAATATACACATGAATGTGACAAATGCTACATTCCATCATTGGTGGCTGTGGCTCTGGACATAGAGCAGGTCATCTGCTAATCGGAAGGTTGGTGGTTTAAACCCTGGCTGCTTCAGTCTGCATGCTAAAGTATCCTTGGTTAAGATACTAAACTCTAAATTACTCCTTTTCCGTTCACCCGAAAGTGCATGTTAGAAAGCACTTAGGCATAGAAAAAAGTGCTTGTGTGAATGAATAAAGTAGAATAAAGTGCAGTGAGTGCTAAAGCAGAGTAGAAAAGCATTATATCAGAACCAGTCCATTTCCCATCGCAGTGGGTTTTTAGAATAGCATTCTGTCCCTGTCATTGCCTTTCCACCAGAAAGGTTCTGGTTTTAAAATATTCTTTTCTAGAACTGTTGAACCAGGAAACAGCTCTTATTTCCAACGTTGTAGCTTCACCTTAACAGCACTTTTTTTCATTTTAGACAAGCTGCCAGCTTTTATTGTCTTTTGCAAGTATTTATTTAAGTCCAAACAGAGTGGCAACATCATGATTTATCCTTTGGGTACTATTTTAAGGTTCTCAGTGGGAATGCATTTTAAGGGTCCCTGATCCCTCCTTTCTCTTCCTTTATTTCTCTGTTTCTTGTGTGTGTGTGTGTGTGTGTGTGTGTGTGTGTGTGTGTGTGTGTGTGTGTATAATGGTTCAAATATAGGTTTGCTAACCAGAGCAGGAACTGGTTCTGCTGTGGTGGAAATGCCTTGCATGTCTGATGACCGAACTGGTTTAATTTACTTTACTTGTAAAGCCATCTCTCAGCCTCAATCCCTTTGTTATATCTGCCAGCCAAGTCTAATCCAGGGTACAGGGTTGTGCTGGCACTGGGCAGCTCGGCACACCACTTGCTCTGACTTGGTAATACTTTAAAATACTCCTGACACTGAGGCTTTCAGAACCACAATGCATAAAGCTAATAATGGCAGGTACAGCAGTGTCTGATTTTATGAATACTTCTTTATGTTAGATGTTTGGTGACTCATATAGAGAACAGAAATCACACTGACAGATTACTTAGATAGCAGCCAGTCTGGCCTTTGCACCAGTGAAGAAATGCATGCTCAGTCGTGTCCAGGATTACCTTGCCTTATTTGAATTCGAGGTGGTATTAATGCTTAGTATCCTTATTAAAAGCACTTAAAATCTTCTGTTGGAATATTAAGCGTGACAGTAATTATGGAAAACAGTAAGATTTAAATCAAAGTTCTTCAAGTACAATTTTAGCATTTTGGCTTATTAGAATAATAATACATACATCAAAATTCTTCTTTGACACTAGTGTCTCCTGTAACTGTATTCAAATCTAACAATGAGCTTGCATGTATTTTAAATCTGGAGTTTAGATTAGCAGTAATTGTATGACTCACCAAATAAACTTTAATGATTAGACACAGTTTACTGTACTTTAGATTTACTGAGGCACACACTCTCATTGTTCAGTCACTTCCAACAACAATACTGTGGCTGTAGGCCAGCTTAATGAGAGGGGGGGCTGCACAGAGAATTATAGTTAGTGGTTTAAGGAAGAGTGGGGAGTTCCTATTAGGGTTTCATTTACCTGGTAGTTTTGGATGTGTGAAATAGTGATGCGATGATCCAAGATTTTCAGCGTGAAACTAGCAAAGCACATGTTCTCATGGAAATGAAAGAAATATTGAATACTTGGGGAATACACTTGGGGCAGTGGTGTGGTTTGCGGCTCAGCTGCAGGGGATGGGTGGAGAAGTGGGTTCAGGGCGTGGTGTCAGGGGAGGCTAGCCAGCACAGCCGTATGTCATCTTCTAATCATGCCTCCTCTCTATATTAGCAGGACACCGGGACCTGACGTTAGAGCTGAAGGAGAACGGAGCTGAAGGCACACAGCTGAAAAGCTGCCAGCCGGCAAAAAAAAAAAAGATTAAAACACACTGTGAATAAACCACTAAACAAACATGTCAAACCTGCCTGTCTGGGTCCTTCTTATCACAACATTTTTTTGCATTTTCAGAGTTTTCCATTGGTATTTATGTGCTGTGAGGTTACAAGTTTTGTATGTTTGGACAGAGGGTGCTAACTGTTTACAACTGCTTGTCAAGAGCTGAGTGTGTGAGGACCCAAATGCAGAATGCAAATACAGAAAATGAGCCAAAACTCAAGGTAATGCACGAGAAACACAAACTCCCAAAATAAAACAGGAAGTGAGAACTAAAAAAAGAAAACACAGAAACATAAATGGACTAAATACGAGGGACAGGAACAGGACGAAAGGAAACAAAGAGCACAAGAGTCCAAAAACAGTTCTGGGGTTCTGTCAGGCCATGGGACAAGACCTGGAGAGAGAGGGTCCAGCAATGGAGGTGAAGCAACTTTGGGAGCAGACTGGGAAGCCAGCGGCAGAGACAGAGCAACTCTGGGGGCTGGCATCAGAGGAGGAGATGTGACCCATCCAGTGGCTTGGCCAGAGGCTGCCAATGGCTAAGGAGGTGGAACTCCCCAGAATGCAGAGGAGGAAGCCAGCGGTGGGGGCTTGAAAAAAATTACAGATTATGTGAAAATTTTCACTATAAGAAACACGTTGCAATGTACATTTTAAACTATTGCCATATATAAAACATATATATATTGATCAAAGCATTTGTCAACTTAAATATATAAATATAATTTTTTAAAAACTGTGTTCTACATCTGTCCAAAACTAATTTAAATCTGTCTGGTAAAGGAGTTGCGCTCCAACATGCTCAGACCATGTTTCTAATCCCAGTGATATAACACAGTTTGCTGCGGCCCAGTGCCTTCTTTTATAATCACCATAAATACCTGGTTAAGGAGGGACATTAACTCTTAAACATAGCTTTCTGTGAATTAATGATAGTTCTATGTTGCCTCTTCCCAATGCTTTGTTCCCCAGTGATAGCAAACTATTAAAAGTACACATTAAAAATAAAATCCATGAGTTGAGTCCTTGTTAAGAACAGTATGATTTAAGAATGCCAGAGCATGGGCCACACCCTTTCCCATGCTCTGATGTCATTATCTCCAAGCTTCTCTATAAACAGTTTTGACAGTCAGGTAGATGCAATTACCTGACTTTGCCCTGAAGCAACGTTGACAAATACCAGGGTTCATTTCAGTGTTTGCTAACATCTGTTTTTCACTCTTACTCTACAGCTATCTCACTGTCTGAGAAAAAGCCAGTCACAGCATTGTTACCTCATGTTTTTTCTCACTAGATGATTCATTTCATTAGTCTAGTGAAGCAGATGCTTCAGTGTTAAAGGCAAAGAAAAGTGACAATGCACAAGTATTCAAGGTATGTACAACAAAACCACTGACTTTATTGTCAAACCAGATGAGGCGTAATCATTTTGATTTCTGTGATTCTTTATTACACTGTGGAGAGCCAAAGCCTTCACTTTTATCACATCAAGAGTTCATTATTCACTCAGTTGCTTGGTTAGTTAATTTATAATCTAAGGAAAAGTAGTTCTAAGACAACCACTGGTTGGATTATTGACCTCACTATTTGTATTTTCTGCTTTAATTCGGGTTATCTTAACAACTGGAGAAGATGTTTGTTGATGCTATTTTTTGATGTGGATGTGCCCACATTAGTTCAGTTAAACTCTTGAGAGTCTGTTATTCTGGAAATGTCTATGTAAGACTGTATTCATGCATATAAACATATTCACAATGACAATGTACAACCTGTTTTTCCAAATGCAAACATAAACAGAATGCAATCATTTTCAGATCTTTTAAACTTTTAAACCCTTACTGATACAAATGTAATATGTATATAAGTGTTGAAACAAAAAAATCTCATTGTTTTATTCAATCTGTCATTGTAATGCCAGTAATAAGTTTTAAAAAGCTGGCACAGGGGCATTTTTACCACTTTGCAGAATTACCCCTTCTTTTAACAGCACCATAGCATTTAGGAATGTAAGAAACCAGTTGTAGTTCTGAAAGCTTAATGGTGTATCTTAAGTACATCTGCTAAAAAGTTTCATAAATTTCATAATGCACTTAATGGAATGGTTTCAATGAATGACTTCTTAGTCATTAGTTCAGTACACAGACTATTTTACTACAGAGCCACATTGTTAAAATACTTGCAGAATGTGGTTTGATATCCTGTTGTTGAAAAGGCCTTCCATGAAGATAACATTTTCAAATGTATGTTTTTCCAGCGACATGCACAGTACTTTAACAGATGTGTAAGTTACCCATCCAAGTAATACCCCCACCCCCCATACTTCCAGATTTTGAATTGTGGGCAATAAATTGAATAGTCCCTTGTGTCTTATACTCAGAGGATGTAGGATTACAGTCAGTTTCAATTTTAAACTTTGATTGGTGAGATCAACATTATAGTTTTCCATTTTGCCTCAGTCCATTTCGACATTTCAGGTTCTTGCTAGGTAGGGGTTTAATTTGCTTTTGTGGATGCAGCAACAAACTAAAAATGTTCCTGAGCCCATGCAGTAATTTCCACAAGAAAACCAGGTCTGTTCTTAATGTAGTGCTGCCTGAGGGCCTGATGATGATGATCATTCAATATGAATTATTTAAAGTCAATCATCTCACTGACCTGTTGGCTGTTGTTAAATCTGAAGATTTAATCTTTACATCCCTAGCATGTTAACATTTGCTACAAAGCACTAAATTAAAAAAAACAACAAAAAAAAACAGCTGAGGTCAGTTTCAGTAGAGCTGTCATAGTTTTTGCTGAGAAGATAACCAGACCTTTCAAACATACTGCAAAATTATCTTGGGAACTTGATTTTAACAAAATGTCTGGTTCTAGACATTTCACAAAAACACAGTGTGAACCTCGTGGTAGCACAAGAGAAAGAGCCAAAGGGATCACCAGAGTCACTGGGATCAATCCTACAAAACCCTCAAATGGTTGAGCAAAATTTCATGACAATCAATACTTGAGTCTGGACCGAAGTGGTGGATGGCCAGTGTCATTGTAAAAAAAAAAAATAATAATAATAATTTCATAAGAATGAGAGCCGTGAAAAACTGAATCAAAACACACACACACACACACACACACACACACACACAACAATTAGTGCCTGTTTAGGTGTAGCCATGAGTCAGACACAGAAATAATTGTAGGTTTCTGTGAGCACCAAACCTGTCTGGTACTACTTCTTCCTGATGTCTGAAATATGCAAAAGTTCTTTAATGACTCAGCGGATACAGTGGTGACACCATAATAAATCAGGCGAATGTGATAATCTTCCTTTCCCCATTTACATACTGTAAGTTCAACCCGGATTCTGGAAAAGTTGGGATGTTCTTTAAATTTGAACAAAATAAAAACCAAAGGACTTCCAAATCACATGAGCCAATATTTTATTCACAACAGAACATAGATAACATAACAGATGTTGAAACTGGGAAATTGTACACCTTCATCCACTAAATGAGCTCATTTCAAATTTGATACCTGCTACAGGTCCCAAAAAAGTTGGCACGGGGGCAACAAATGGCTGAAAAAGCAAAAAAGTCCAAAAAGATTCAGCTGGGAGAACATCTAGCAACTAATTAAGTTAATTGATATCAGGTCTGTAACATGATTAGCTATAAAAGGGATGTCATAGAGAGGCAGAGTCTCTCAGAAGTAAAGACAGGCAGAGGCTC
>VUQS01014849.1:7347-27328 GCA_015108495.1 Heterochromis multidens
TTCAAAGCCACTTGAAATCACAGAATGTCTTTGACTCTGTGGTCTCTGGTTTTCACATAGCTGCTAGTCGCTTCCTGTGTGGATGCACACAGCTTAAAGCTGAGGCTTAAAAATGTGAGGCCTAAAATTAATGAGTGATATCATGGTGGACACATCTTTTAAGTTCAAACTACCACTACGACTACTGCCTAGAGCTGGAAAAGCTGGATGTTTCAGCCATTTATCCATTATAGTAAGCTAACTGTTTCTATTTATTAAAATAGGTTTTAGGGAACAATATAGATCATTTTCAGCTGTTAATACCTCACATTAACACAAACTTTTACTATTACTATTCTACTATTTACTTACTCCTGAATCAATTTTTCATCCAATTGTTTTTTTCAGCTTATACAATTCAGGGTCACAGGGGTACTGGAGCCTATCCTAGCTGTCAAAGGGAGAGAGGCAGGGTACACCCCCTTCCAATCTGTGGCAGGGCCAACACATAGAGACAGATAACCATTCACGCTCATATTCACACCTATGGTCAATTTAGAATCACCAATTAACCTAACCCATTACATGTTTTTGGACTGTGGGAGAAGGCCGGAGTACCTGGAGAGAACCCACACAAGTACGGGGAGAACATGCAAACTCCAGAAAGACCCCAGACTGGATTCAAACCCAGGTCCCTCTTGCTGTGAGGCGACAGCACTAACCAGCACACCATCGTGCCGCCCTCAATTTTCCATTTTTTACTTAAAACAGAGTTAATTAGCTGAGCTTTCCCACAAGCATGCCTGGAAGAGTACAAGTTTACCCCTGGTTGGTTGGGGCTGGTCCAGATAACAAAAACAAAACCCAGCATATTACACAAGAATACAGTCATATCTGTATATTTCAAAACAAGCGCAGCCACACCTTTGATTATTTAATCTCTGACTTTCTCCTCCACAGAATACCTCTCAGTGTATTTTCAACCTGTACAAGAGCATAGGGGCTGGATCAAGCTTTCAACAGGTTTTCCCTTTGGGTATGAATAGTGACAGCCACCCTGTAATAATATGTACTTGCTTTTAAAAATACATAGGCTGTGGTGATATGTGCCTAGACAGACCCTGTTATCGTGTTTTGGCCTAAAGGGGAGAACTTTTAAACCTGTCACAGACAGGAGACCGTTGACAGCTGTTTGCTATATTCTTGACATGACTGGGAAAGTTAACTGAAATCACGACTTTTAGGGTCTCCATGCCTGATCGTAATTACCTCATCTCAGGTAATTTGCTGGTATTCAGAACAGCTATTTTAACTCTATGCCTTTTTGTCAGTATCCATGGGAATATGGCTAAACAGAGGAAAACAACAATTCCTGGCAGTGTTTTGCCTCCACTTTGCCACCTCCCTTATAAATTCTGTCCTCTGTGCAGCTGCCTGTTTCTGATGCTCTGCTCTGCTTGGGTTTAGGTTTTATTCAGCACTGGGGTTTGAGGTTGACCACACTTCCAGTGACATTTTGGCACAGAACAACAGCACAGGGTCCAGAGCGGTGAGTGTTTACGGGAACACTCGTGAGGTGGCACCGTGCCATCCTGCCAAATGTTAGTCAAAAGCACTAATGTTTGCTAAGCAGTGGGAGAGACAAACGTGTGAATGTTGCGACAGATGTACGATGTGTCTAATATGCGATATTTCTTCTGCTCACAACAGTCTCTATTAATCACCACCATCAATTATAAACAGGAGCGCTGTGAAATTTAGGTTGATTTAGCTCTGAACAATGACGTGGTGATTAGTTAAAGTCATCAGGTTGTAGCGTTTGCAAAAACAATAAAAACAAAAAAATGTGTCCGACATCTTAGTCACATCTTGATTAGTCACATCTCTGTTTAGTCTGTTTAGATTCAGAGTTGTTCTGTATACTCCAGTATAGAAATTCCTTCGAGTTCTGCTTTTTTTTTTTTCTACAGGAGTTCTACCGGTAGCCAAAACCAGCTCTAGGATTTAGTGTTCATATTTTTTTATGCATATTTTTTGGGCAAACTTTCAAAGAGTTCCAGGGCAGGACGAGCTGCTTGGCAACAGACTCGGTTTAAACAGTTAGGATCACATGGATGACTGCCAAAACCAACTGAGTGTTACCTGCTCGGGATCCTGGGTGAGTTTGGGAAAGGCAAAGCCTTAGGGTGGAAGGAAGCTGTTTACCGTAAGAATAAGAAAAGCGTATGTATGTGTCTAAGTGTGTGTGTGTGTGTGTGTGAACAAGCACGTATATCACTTAGGGTGGAGTATGAGTGTGTGATGTTTTTTTAACCACATTGTGAACATCTGTAGGAAGGGAGGATATAACAAAGACCAACATGTTCTCTGTAAAAACTGATAATTACTGATTTAGAATGAATATCATTTTACACACAACTAATATGTGTTTGAAATATCTTATTTAGTAGATCTATATGTATATCTATATATAGATATATTTTGCAATATTTGTGTACAAACAATAGGACTGACACACCTCCACATAATGTCATCAATTCTTACCTAGGAAAATCCCCTTAATTTCTTCACCCTATAGACTCTGTCCTTTAACAAAGCAGGCTTTCACAATACGCCTGCTTATTGTGAGGACTGAGCTCTCCTCACCTCCTCCTCTCAAACTGTCCCATTGTCCCTCGCCACCTCTGCACAACTCTTCTTTTGTCAGAGCCAGGCTGGCAGCCTACTTGCCGTCTGCTTCTCCACAACGTGTCGTCCTTTTGGTTGGGCGAGATGGCTCAGACTCTGTGACTCACAGTAACTAGGGCAGCAGCGGGGCAATCAGAGGTCAAAGCCCCAAGCTCACTCCTCGCTTTAGAGTCTTTCCCCTGACCTTCAAAACTTCTCCAAACACCCACTCAGCAGAAAAAGAGCCGGGGTGAGCATAGGGAGAGCGGGTGGGCAAGGGGAAAGAGAAAGACAGGCTCAGTCAAATGAGGTTTGTTTGCGAAGTGCCCTCTTGACAAAGCAGCTGACTCCTTCCTTTGGACATAATGGGGCCTCTCATCCAAGGCATTGCTCTACTCTGTTGTGACTGTGGTCACTTTACTGCCAGGTCTATTAATAGAGTGATCCATCATCATCATTTACATCATCAACATCACATGATGGCCTGATGATGTTTTCCTCCTCTTCACTTTGTCAATCCCAAATGGCCTGTTTTGATCTATTAATGGTGCATCTTCATCCTTTTCATGAACCACTAATTTGAAGGCTAGAGTTCATGAACTTTTTAACGGGACATGCATCACTGTGTCTAATGCTGCCTGGCAGCTTCAATAAAAGATTGTTATTGAAGTTTTGCAATGTCTCTTTCTTTTTTAGAGAACAAAATCCTTTTACTTGACTTGTACTAGAAGCTTCTTTCAACTGGCCCCTTATTTGCAAGGAGTCACTACAGCGGATGAGTCCGCATATTTGATTTGGCACCGATTTTTAAACCCAATGCTCTTCCTGACACAGGGTTTGTGTCTCCTCCTGCTCTTGAAGCAGGGATCTTTCATGGGTTAGGCGAATGTGTTAACCACTACACTATTGAGCCACCATTTTGATTCACTATCGGTTACGTTACTAATCACTGCCATTTTTGAGGTCTTCACTGGTCCCTTCTCCATGCTGTCAGTGTAGTTCTTTCACCTTTCAATACTTTTGGAGTGGAGTAGCCTCTTATCATTAAGCCCAGTCCAAGTATGTCCCCAGTAATATGAGAAAATCTGTGTATTTTCACAAACAAGATCTGTGTTTCACATATAGGCCTCTTTACACTTAATTAAATACTTCATAATTCATTTTGCCATACACAGAAAGAAAATTATAGGAACATATTGAATCTATTCATTTGTTATGGATCATTTCTCACTTTAATATCACATTGTTTGTGCTTGGACGTAGCCTACTACATAGCCAACATAAGTAAAACTATACAGCAATTTATTTTTAGATTATTTAGTTTAATGTCACATATCAAAACAATATTAAGCCCTGTGATAGACAGGCTTAGATGGATGGATGGATGGAACAATATTAAACCAGCAGTGAGATAATAAATATCAAGCTTTTCTTCGTGGCTCTTTATCGCAAACATTTTTTAGCTGATTTAGCTTCGGCCACCACTGTCTCTACTTCCTTCGTAGCTGTATCTCCCAGCATTCAGTCAATCAATGAACAAAGATTAGGTGAACAACAGGCTCTGGCTGGACACTCTCGTTCAGTCATTAAATACATGACACTGCAAACATGACAACAACAAAAAAAATGAAAGCCATTAAAAGAGCAAAGATTCACCAAATATAATTCCAGCTGCCCTCTTTGTTTGCCTTTCAGAAACTCTATCTCTGTTTCGAGGCACAATTTCACCCTGCTTAAAATGCATTTCACAGAGACAAGTATTTTATTTCCCAGGGCCAAACTCTTTTGTACTTTATTTCTACTTTATAAATAGGATTTACAACTCCCTTCTAACACAAGTTGCTCTGGAATCATCAACTACACCAGGGTTAACAGCAGATATATGTAAGACTCAGTGATAGACACATATAAAACTCAAACTACTGCCAAAAGCAGAATTAAAAAAAAGAACTTGCTGATCTTATATGAAGAAATAGTTGGAGGGAAGAAGCCTAGCGCCTACACCCATGCCCGAGGCAGTGTACCAAGGGAGTGCATGACAAGTCCAAATGAGCCAGAGTGGAAAAATCTGTAAATCTATCACTTGAAGACAAGTTGTACATTATATGTCAATAACATTTAAAAAATTGTCCATCTTTCCTCACAAAGAATATGTGCCAGAAAATCCGTGCTGACACCAAACTACTCTACATTTTATAGTTTCCAGCAAAAGCAAGGTTTTTTGTTTTTCCAACTACAAGATAATTCATCCAAGTCTTCTCTGCAAGACTTTTAACATCTGTGTGGGTCAGCCCAAACTGGGAACAGCCTCCTTGTTCTTATTTACGATAAAAGGAGAAAGCCTGTTGGGTATAGCCACACAGTCTTATGTGCAGTGCTGTCCTTGGCCATGCAAACTGAAAGGACTCAGAGACCTCCTTGGCAAGGTCGCATCCCCGTCATGCTCGGTGAACCTGAAACTGCCTGTTGGAGCTGTGAGTCAGGTAGCTGACCGGAGCTACAGGGGGCAGGATCGCAGGCAGACAGCGGGCTACGTACTGCAGAGACAGAGAGGGGAGAAGTGATAGAAAAAGCTGTTAGTCAAAAGTGTGGGTCACTGATGTTAGCGCCAGAGGTCAACACGCTTGCCTTGGCTTTGTCCCCTGGCTTCATTCATCCCTGTTTTGCTCTGTTTACACTGCCCTGTCCTTCCCTCCTTCTCTGTTCATCACGCTATAGTGCAGGAACGTGCAATCCCAGTAATGAATGTTGAGTGCGCTCTTAATAATCTCGCCCTGTTCAGAGTTCTAAGTTAAAAGCCAGGGAGCCTGTAGCGCAACAGGACATTTAATGTAACAGAGGGGAATGCGGGGGTGAATGTGTTGTGGCATGAGAGAACAATTGGCTCCAGATCTTTCCTCACTGCGTGTGTGTGTGTGTGTGCATCTGTGCATCTCTGGGGGCGAGGAAGGCAAGGATTTGAAATAGCTGACATTTTATCCTCACAGTCTTGAAGTGGCAAATAAGATATACTGCATCAATTCCTCTTCTCCGCTGAAGTCTACACACATTTGATCCCAGTGTGTTTGCTGTCTGCCAAACAACTTTGAGATTTTCTCTGAGTGGGTCCTCTCAGTTATGGTTTGGCTCAGTAAGCCAGCCACAGCCGCTCGGTTGTGTGTGTGTGTGTGTGTGTGTGTGTGTGTGTGTGTGTGTGTTTGTGTGTTTTCCTTTGGTTCTTTATCTGCCACATGGTCAAAACATGGCTTTGGTTTTTATTAAAACAAAACTCCTCTAGAGCATTGCCATGTTGGCCTCCCTGGAGCTCATAATCATCATTTGGAATTGGAAAGCAGCTACTTCATCATTTTCCGCTCTCACTTTGATAGCGAATAAATTCTCCTTCAGAAATCTGTGTGTGTGTGTGTGTGTGAATAATCACATATGCTTTCCAAAACTCCCCTTTCCACTTTGCTGCCTGTCAGCAGTTGTTTCGTGTCTGTGCCGAGTCTCATCTTCACTGTCTGATCCACTTCCCGGTTTCCTTCCTAGTCCAAACAAAAACAGAGTCAACTTTGCAGTTCTAGACAGCAGGACGTCATAACGTGGCTAAAGCCAGACTGGGGAATCCCTTAGGGAAGGGTGGAGGGGGAAGTAATGAAAGAAGGTCACAACTTTGGGAATTACTGAGATCACTGAGAATGGAGAGGTACAGCTTCCAAATATTGTGAATAAGTTTGTAGTCACACACACACTTTTATATGTCACACCTGAACATTAGTACAGCCTCTTTAACACACAGCTATTAGTGCTGTTAGTTTGTTTCTGTGCAAGTGCTTGTTTGACAGAAATCCACCAGGATCTTCTCAGGTTAGCAATAGCTCAGAGAAAAACTGCAGTGACAGCTCTTTCTTGGGGCAAACATTCACACACAGGTTTTACTGTCAACATAAAAGACCGCAGATTTTCTGACTTTGTCTGCGTCTGCAACTCCTGTTAAGCCTCAGGGAGCCTTTGCGTGATCCTGTAACTGAGCGCCATTCCCGATGCCCAGGACCCGGCATGTCTTCAACAAGCCTGGACACGGATGCCCTGGAGTGAATCAGTGCCTGTAAAAATCATCCAACTCCCCCACAAACACCCACATATTTCATCCACTCATACGCGCGCACACACACACAGACGCGGCACACCACTCTCACTCACAGTCACACTCTTACTCACGTATGTAAATGCACTTTTGCTGGTGCACCACCTTGTACACAGCTTGAATTGAGTACACATGCTCACACAGCAACAACATATTTATATGGCACTTTTCAAAAACAACGTTACAATGAGCTGCTCAAAGCAGACATTAAAATACTAAAGATTAAAAAAACAAAACACCAGATATATAAAACATATTTGAACTAAACGCAGTGCCCTGTGCCTCAGCTTAGCCTGCTATCAGGCATGTTTTTTTTATCTCACCTTTAGCTGACAATTATTGTTTGTGCGTTCTGCGCTCGGACAAAGATCCCGTGCTAAATAGAAGCGGAGGGCTGGTATTAAGAGCTGTCTGCAGGTTGTGATGTAGGCAAGCAGAGGCAGCCACAGGCAGCACAATTAGCAGTTTGTGGTCTGTTAGTGGCACACTAATTTTCTCACATTTAATGTAGTTTACCTAAGTAGTGCATTTAGGAGGCACTGAACCAAATATAGACTCTCACTGGGTTATTTGGGAGTCTACTTCAGTCACAAATTACTGTTTAATTGTTTGCAAGGCACAGTTGTTTACTAGTGTTTCAGACGGAGAATGGTGTCTGGCTTCCTTTGAAGCTGATAGATTTAAAGGATGTTCCAGTTGAACATTTTGGGAAATGGGCTGATTAACTTTTTAGATTAGATTGATTAGATGAGAAAACTGATTGCTCATTTTGTAAAGTAAATATGAAGCTACAGTCTGGAACAGCTTGGAAACAGAAGGATCAGCTTTCTTGGCCCAACTTCATGTAACATCACAATATGACATTTATTGAGCAAAGCATGAGTTCAGGTAGGCTACAACGTCAGTCAGGCCTCAAAGCCAGCCCACATCTACTGATGGCTCAGGTGATACATTCATGCACATCCACTGGGCAAATCTCCTATATGGCACTATTTAAGCTGTTTAGCCTGCCCACAGGTGTTGCTGCCTCTGCAAGCTGCTTTGCAACCCACCTCTATCCCAGCTGCTTACTCTGTGCTGTGTCTGACTTAATCAGTGTCATATCTGTTGTCACTGGTGCCTGCTCTGTTCTGTGCTGGGGTCTTGCTGTTGCTCTCCCTGCCTTATGCTTTCCACTTATGAGCATGGAACAGCAGGAAGGTTCCAGAACAGAGCCACACCACCAATTATATTTTACAGCAGATAGAAATAACAGTTTTAACTATAGTGTTCTTGGTGGAAATACTTTATCCAGGTTTAACAAACAAGACATGTTAATTAGTGAGATTTTCAGTTGTAGAGAGCTGGGTGTATTTTCTTTGCTTTGCCCCCCCCAAGTTCCAGTTAAACAAAACCAACCAGCTGTTAGCTGTGGTTTCATATTTAGAGTATACACAAGTGGTCTTGATCTTCTCGTCTGGCTTTTAGCAAATGTGAAACTACTCCTTTAATGTGGGAGTTATGCGTAAAACATTTGTTTAACCTTTCAACTCACAAAAGCCTTTCAAGTCATTAAAAAATGTAGTCAACTTTAAGAAAACCAGCCGCACACAGACATCAGAACACAAGAGAAAACTCGAAGCCCTGAGATCGTTTTCCCTGAAGTCAAGAACAAACAACATCTTCCCCCTTCATATCTCACTCTGAAAGTTTGGACTTAGTCATCTTCACAGTGCCTGTCAAACAGTTTGCTGCTTTGTCATTCCTCATCACCGTGTCAGCCTGGGCAAAGAGGTCTCCTCATTTCTAACCACATCTACCTCTGTGACTGAGAAATGTTTGCTGCAGTGAAATTTTGAAGAATGATCTTATTTCCAGCACAGATCGGGTTTGTATTGTTCACGAGAAAAAGCAGAGCTTCATGTTCGGGGCCCCGATGCTTTGCACATGTTTTGAAGTGCAGGTTTTTAATGGAGCTTTTGCTCGATGTTTGGCTGTAAAGCGCAAGGACAGAAATAGCTAAACAATGCCTGGCGGCTAGAGGCTCGCATCCATAATGAC
Organism: Heterochromis multidens; assembly: GCA_015108495.1. Lineage (NCBI taxonomy): Eukaryota > Metazoa > Chordata > Actinopteri > Cichliformes > Cichlidae > Heterochromis > Heterochromis multidens. The sequence goes on from VUQS01014849.1 coordinate 16,163, forward strand.
CCCCGCCTTGTGATTGAAGAGGCCCCTCTAAAAGGCATAGCAGGTGGAAGTGTAGGTGGTCTCCCCCTAGCACTCTCCTCACACTGCATATGCACACACACAGCTGCCCCGCAACCTGCATAACACACAAACACATACACACACAGGCATGCTGTTGGTGTATGTGCTGCTGCTGCTGTTTTCGCTCCACTTCTTGACACTCATAGTTAAACACGCTACAAGACCCTAAACATGCAATAAATGGCTAAAATAACCGAGAAAGTCTGTTCTTACTTTATGATTATCTTTACTCTCTGTGGCTTTGTGGGTATTTTACTGTAATACTAGTGCAAGAGACTGATTCTAATCACCAACTCACAAACTTACTACACTACTATCTAAGCTACTCTCAACTTATTCAACATTTTACAAGCACGTACACTTGCATCTCACTCAGAGATGAACCCATGCATCTTGCAAGAATACTTGTAAGAATACGGGTGCGTATTCTTACATCTCAGGGTGAAGATTCTCCTGTAAAATAGAGCGTCTATGAGGAGCCGTCGACTTTCTCTTCTGTTCTGAGTAATAGCGAAAGTTGTACTCTCATCCCATTGACATTCTGAGATGAGGATGCGGTGTAAAGTGACTGTTTGAGAGTATCTTCATTCATCTATTTGAAAAGCTGCAACACCCCATAACAGTAAAGGGGGAAACAAGTTTCGCTGTCACATATAAAAGAAGCGTTAAGCACAAACTTGGCCTGGCATCTTCACAGTCAGTTAGATTTGTCTTCATCCCACCTCAAGCGATCGACAAACCGACTCAGTCTTTTTGCACTTAGTCAGGATTGCTCCAGCTGCATGTATATACTGTATACCTTCATCTGTTTTTATGTAGTTGCAATCTTGCCAAGATAACAACCGTTCAAATTCTGTAACTCAGAAACACTCCTGATATCTCATCCTGACTATATGGACGTGTGTATTATTCAGGGCTGAATTCAGAGCATTTAAATGTGGTACTGGATAAGCAGATCAAGTTCTTTATGATACCAACAAAAAAGCGGATGCTGTGTGTGAATGATTGCATGTAAGGGGATACAAACACAGATGTTTCTCACTCTGCTAAGAGGGTTGAGCGCACACACACACACACACACACACACACACACACAGTGCCTATCTCCCCCTTCCGCTTCTCTCACCCACACATTTGCATACCCTCACACTACTACATATAAAGATGCTCTTTGAAGATGCAGCTCAGTCTAACTGATTATTATTTGAATATTATGAGTTTGATGAGCTGTAAGTTGACTATTAAAGAGTTAATGAAATTGTAAATCTACATGCTGTAATGAAGGTATTTTTGTCAGGCGTAAAAAAATCCCTCAGTGCAGAGGAAGTGATGCTTACTGATAAATTCTGCTGTCTCTAATATGAGCACATACAGAAAATGTATGCAGAAAGCTGACAGGTCAGTGCCCACAGACCCACAGACTCCCATGTAATACAATATTAAATAATATTCTTGACAATATTAAAATCATTTTAACAGCTTGGTGCCTGTAACATTTTGGTCTCTATAGCTAATTTGCCAACACATAACAACTGGAAGTAATTATTTTAATAATTCAGCCTTTTAATGTTAGCTGAGACTTAAACTTAGCCTTGTGACTGGCAGGTGGATTCTGACACAGGTGGCTGTAGCCAGTAGCTGACTACTAGTCTTCACCTGCATTCACTCAACTAGATCTCTCATCTGTGTTTGTGGTGCTGAAGAAGTTTGGGCTCCAGTTTTGGTGTGTAAAATTCTAGTATTTTAATTTCACATTAGCAATAAATCTGAGATGCACCTTGCTAATTAAGTTAGCTGGGTTACCAGCTACACATCTGGCTCCAGAAAAATCATCATGGTAGTGCCAAAATACTAACATTATGGCTTCAAAACAGACCTTTACAAACAAACCAGTGACATCTCAGTGGATGTGCATCATTTATATACAGTCTGTGGGGCTGTGCACAGATTCTCTAAAGGTCAGAGGGTGCTTTCTATAATGTGCACAGGTGCCATGTGCATTTTGAAAAGTTATATTTTTTTTAAAACACTGGCATCAATCTTAGCTCACATTTCTGTTGTGTGCTTTACTTTTATTTGCTCTTTCCTTGCCTCCCTCTCTACCCCTTTTCACCTATAACTATCCTTGTTTACAACATGCACCTGCACTCCAACTCCCTCAGCCCAAACAACCAGCTTACTATCTCTGCTCTGCCCCCTGGATAACACAAACCATCTTGCCAATAGCCTTGATCAGAGGCACCATGTGCTTGCAACCGCATTTGCTCACAGCAGGGGCAGCGCTTCAGACTGATGTGTGCGTGAGTGTAGCCACTTAAACTGGGCCATTCAAAGCCATGTGTACTCAGCAGGTGCTTCTTCACCCGTCTCCACTGCATGTATCAACCCTCCTTTCTTTCCTCTTCTTCTTCATCTTCCTCCTCCTTGCCTTGCTAGCTAGCCAGAGCCACCCACATCTGTACAACAATTAGGAAGGATCAGAGAGTAGAACAATGTCCCGAGGCAAATCATCTGCAGCATCAAACCTAATCACATTAGTAAGGACTCTTTCACGCAGGTTAGTACACTCGGCACTCAGCTGGCTCAGTGTCTCATTCAGTAATGAATAGATGCTATCTAATGTCTGTCAGACACTTTTCATCTCCAGGCTTGTTTTGTCATGAGAAGGAAGTTGTATTAAACGTAAACTCTATTTGTATTGATCACAACATATTCAGCAATTTTTCATTCAGCTCAGCTCGCTAGTTTCTCTCATGTCCTGACTAACCCCAGTGTCCTTCTTCACAGACGTGACTTCCTGTGCTGCTGCGGTAGTAAGGTTTTCATACAGGATGCTGAGGGGGCAGAGAGGATGTGTGAACCCTGATCGCATCCTGTGGTTGAGAATGTTTGCGTGTATTTGTGGCTGTGTTTTCTTTTATTCACTGGAAGACGCAAACGATAAATGACAAACGTAAATTCTAACGTGTTAAGTGATTGTGCCTCCGATAAGCTTCCAGCGTTCCACTGTTGACTTCAAGCACAGCTGTAAGACTTAATAAAACCACTCAATGTCATTTACCACAGGTCAGCCTTTCCAGCTCAAACCTGTTAGTCATAACTAAGGTGTTTTGAGGGTGTATTTATCTGACATTTTTCATTTGTTAACGTCATCTCCTGTGCAAGTCTATCTATTTTCTTAACCATTTATAAAATTCAGCGTCCCATCAGTGGGGCTGGAGCCTGGACAGGTCGTCAGTCTATCTATAGGCCTAGGGGTGTCTATCTTTCTTCAAAATAAGCAGAGCAGCTCCAGAAAACTTGTTTTCCAGCTTCACAATATTAGTCACATGATCAACAAAGGTTGTTGGGAATGGGAGGTTGGAAATTAAATATTCACAGTGATCAGTGTAATGAAGATCATTTTAAGGTCAACATTTTTTTTTGGTCCATGATAGGCTCCAATCAACCACCAGCTGCAAAAGCGGTTAAAAATTGATGATTTGTGAGCAGATGACTGCAACCGAAAGACACTCTCATTAGCTTCAGCTGTACTTTGCCAGCACACTAAACTTGCATGATAAACCCAGCGAACGTTTAAACCTGTCATTGCCCACTATGCGCATTGGATCCCAGTTTGTTCCACATATATGTTGATGTGAGTCACGCCTGCATCAGAGCAAACTATCTCTACCCCTATCTCATAACATAATTCCCGTGGTTATCAAAATTTTTCTGGCATGCCACACTTCAGATGTTGAAAAAACTTCATGGCTCACACCCCAAAATTTTTATGAACTATTAACAATTTAAAAAAAGGTTCCAAGTTGAGTTTTACATGAATAAAGATCAGTGCAGTAGTATCAGCAAAGTCTTATTGGTTTAGTTTCCCTAAAAAATGTTAAAAAAAAAAAAAGATTGCTCAAATTAGTTTCACTTCATATTTTCATGTGCATGCCCCACCCCCACCCATGGGGCCTGCCCCACAGTTTAAGATCCACTGCCCAAACCTGTGACACACCAGCTCAAGGCAACGGTGAGATGGATTTCACTCCCAATCTGTCACGCATGGACACTTGTCAGAACTCTTGGCCTCATATTTAAACAGTAAGCTGTTAACTGTAAGCAGCGTCGGCAGCAAAGTTATAAAAGTGCAAAAATATCTGTCTTAGATTGCAGAGGCAAAGCAGGAGACCAACAGCAGAGACATTTTCTCTGGGTGCAGAAGTGGATCAGTGAACTCACCACACACTAGGGCAGAGGGCTGTGAGCGCACAATATCACATTTCCATTTGTTTTGCAATTTTCAAAAAAGGTCATGCTTTAAAACTAGCTGCACCAACTTGAATTACCTCTTTTTAGTTTCAGAGAGACATGAGGGCTACTTCCCAAAGTCTGACCTGCATAGGGCCATCCGCTCAGTGTCCTCTTTGTGCTTACCACGATGGCTGCAGAAGCACTAAACTACTGTGATTGAATAATTAAACTGAGCTCACACTGCAATAAGTTGTCAGCAATATGGGTGTTTAAGTTTTTCATTACCAAACTGTAGTTGAAGTGTATCACTAGAATTCAGCTGAGGGGGCACAGTGACTTTATTGGATGGGCCTGGACCCCCGAGGCCCATCCATAACGCAGACGCTGCCTGTAAGAATCAATTTTTGAAGTGCAGGATTGTTAAGGGTTCTATTTTAGCCTAAGATTATGATAAGCCTAGCTTATGGTCACCACTTTGTTGTTATGACATCACTACACCCCATTTAAACTTTGATACAAGTGCATTAGGCATGCCAGAGTCTCTGCAGTCTCTTTCTGAACAATAGGTGTCGCCACTCAGAAGAAACCACTGCATCAGTGCTTGTATGGGAGTAGAAGAAGTTGAAACAGGAAGCAGAGCTATGGCAGAGTTATTTTCACAGTTTTCTCTAAAAAGCCTCATCTTTTTAAACTGTTGCAATGTCCTCGTCTCTAATCTCAGAATTCCTGTGCTCTTGCACTGATATATCACCGAATTGACAGTGAAGATAGATTGTACATCGCTCGTACACTCCACAGCACACATCAGGTTACAAAAGTCAAGAGGTGCATAACAAGCCAAAAGAACATCAAATCACTTTTGTGCGAGGGTGACAAAACCAATCGTAAACTAGGTGTTAGAATGACCGTTGTTGACAAAATGGCCTTAATAATTTATTCAGCATGACCTGAAACTATCAACTGATGCATAAACTCCTCAGAAAAGCTGAGAGCCGAAGGCTGTTTTCCTATAAACTTCAATACAACCGTGAGTCTGTTTCCAACCACAGGAGTCACCCCCTGCTGGACATTAAAAAGAAAGTTTAATGCAGGCACTTCTGCGCTGGCTTTACTGTTCAGATGTGGAAGTTGCATCAGTCTTTTATAGTGCCTGGGGGTGGGAAAAGATTATACTTTAAGCTAAAATATATTATTTTATACATTTATATGTTCAAAGCTACATTTTCTAGATTACCAGAGTGCTGAGTTCACAGCATTTAAAGGTGATGACACCAGCAAGCACTTTTTATGCAATTATTATTACAAGCCCAACCCCAAGAGTCAGTTAACTAAAAAACTCATGGGGCTGTTCTGTGGGGATAAACATTTATGTGTGATATAGATAGCTAGTGAGCTATGGGGCCCTGGGAACAGGTCCTATGTATATAAATCTGCAGAACTTGTTGTCGAGCTTCTAGAATGGATGTAAACTTTTAGTCTTACTAAAAATCTAAATACATTTTTAAGCTTATCTGCAAACACCACCTTGAGCCCACAGCTGTGTAATCAGTTAGATGGGATAGGGGTGGGTAGAGATATCATTACCAGATCAGAAGGAAATGAACACAAAAGCAAGACAGACAGACGGGCAGAAGTGGAGACAGACGGACGAATGAGCAGAGACAGCAGCAGGGAGGCAGAGCTTAGATAAGAATAAGGCAGACAGAAAGGAGGCAAGTCCACAATGAATCTTCTGCAAAAGTGCCAAAATAACAAAGAAATAGGAAGAACACCATGAAAAGAAAGGAAAAGACAGGAGCCACGGGGTCAGACATTACACAAATACCAGACTGGAATATTTTACACTGTTTCCAATTAAAGTAACCTGTCTTTTCCCACTAGTGCCACTAGTGTAACTACTGGTTACAGAAACTACATGGCAGCTTTAGCTAAAACAGGAGAAAGGTCATGTTTTTCTCTGACAAAGGCCCATTGAGTCAGAGGTGATGGTGAGGTGTTGCCTGCAGATGATACTGGAGGGTTTTACAGGAATGTCAAGAATGTCTGTTTTAATGTGTCCCTATGTGTGTGTGCATTTGTGCTAATGTTGCTTGTGCATGCGCATCATCGGGGAAAACATGTGTGGGTGTACTCGAAGCCCTAGGAATAGCATTTGCGTCGTAAACGCTCTGTTTAAAACAATCAATATCCACTCTGGTTTATACACAATAAAAGAGCATGAATTGTGTGGCTTCATATTTGTGTGTGTGTGTGTGTGTGCACGCGCTTACATGATGGGAGCCCTGATGCGCAGTGTGAGTATGCGTGAGCGTGTGTGTGGGCTGAGGGGCCACCCTCTGATCATCTCCTTGGCAGCCGCTGTGCTGAAGTGCTCTCTGGGTGCTGAAGAGCCTCCCAGAACGAGAAGAAACACACACACACTCCAAACTCTTTATCGGAGCTGACAGCCTCTTTTTCTTCTCTACACTTGGGTTGGACCGGCATAGCCTCGATGCATCTCTGCAACTTTGTGCCATGTTATGATACACACACGCACAGACACACACATCTATGTACATGCTTACATGAACCAAACACAGCTCCCTCCCTCCCCCATTCGCCTCTCCCTGTGTTTGATGTGGTCTTCGGAGAACTACGTTTAAAGAAATTCTTCTCCAGCTTTGAAGTCGCTCTGTGTTTCAAACTCTCCTTCTGCTGTGTTTCCTCTTTTATCTTCTGACAGTGTGCGAGCTGGGAGGGAAACAGGCCAGTGTGGAACAAGATACTTGCCCCACATGCTCTATTTACCATGTGCTGTACCTGTGAACTTGAGCAGTTTCTCAAATAGAAGCTATTGTCTCTTGTAAGATACGGGTATACCCCCAGCTCTTGCCAAAAAAATGGCAGTTACTTTCAAGTACTTTAAACAAATGCCTCAGGAGCAAAGTTTTGATATCATTCTGGGCATTTTTCCGAATAACTTGTATGGATGAAGAGGCATTCAATCATCTTTGGTATGCTTAGACAAATATGCAAGGTGCCATTATAGCTTCTTGCCGTACAAAGACACGGTTACTTCAAAGCATTCATGTGTAGCTAAAGACTCTCAGCTTCACTCACACATATAAAAGTAATCCACAAGTGAGTTATGAAAAATGCTTTTTTTTTTTTTCAAACGTGCAAGACCAAACGATCCACTAATGCTGACGCACCCTTTTTCGGAGGTCAAAATTACAACACAGGTTAGGGTGACGAGAAATTAAATGCACCATGTGACGTAGATGTTGCAAAATTACAATGACTATTCCACTGAATTAGGTTGTTGTGCAAGAGATAACAACGATGCAGTAACTAAATAAAGTCTGAGGCCAACTTCGTGTTGAGAACTCTGCAATGATTTATAGATTGTCAGCAGAGCACAAAAATGTATATAGAGGTCATCCAAACTGTGACTGACAATTAATATACAGTGTCTGTACATGATTCTTCATTAGGCAAGTCACCTGCATCATTTGATCCTTTACTTTGGTCTAAAACATAGTGAGCCAGTAATAACAGAAATGGCCTGTTCTCTTAAAAGGATTCTGAGGTCCAGTTTGGTCCAGCTCACTTTGCCCTGACCTTCCTCAGTCCAATAAGCTACTTCATCTTGGATGTCAGCAGTGCCTGCATTTATATATCCAGAGCACAGATGCTACAAATGATTAATTATGCTGATGATCTGTGTGGGCTATGTAGAAGAGGACAATATTTGTGCATCACTGGAGTATTACACAGCTCATAGCACATGCTGGTTTATCTAAGAAGAAATGCAAAGTTTCTGATTTTGTTAATCAAATGAGAAATCTCAAAACACGTCCTGTAATTAGTCATCCATTACAAAACAATGGTTTTTAACTTTGTGGTCAGGTGCGGGCTTGTGATTTCTGATCTGGTGGATAAAAACCCACAAAGAGGGATTCAAAATAATAAAAAGCATGAAGGGTGTTGTCTTTTTCCTTCACCGCTTTTCTCTAAAAAAACACAAGTGCTGAAGAATAACACGTGTGTTTGTCTGCTTTAATCCAAGTTGCAAATTTTAGCATGCCTGGCTAACTAGCTTTCAACTGACCATAAAAGCAAAGGGAATATTGTTAGCTGGCATGTGTTTTTTGAAATGATTGAGCAACAATGTTCATTGACGTACACATCTTTAACTTTGATGACTCGACTTTTGAAAAAGTGTGTCTGTGTCAAGTCCAGCAGTGCATCGCAGAGGGTTTAGTCAGATAAACGACAACGGAAATGCAAAGAGGGAGGAGATAATAACTTTCTTGACAGTACAGGATCTGCAGTGTTTAGGCATGGAACATCCACTGCATGAGAGCTTAGGTGCTTTTACCACAAGTGACCACATTTGGACAAAGGGAGTGGAATGCCAAGTTATGAACTAACGCTAACAAGCTGAATCTGCAATGGGTGGCTCTCAGACACAGAGATACCTGCTAATTAGTGCCAAGCAACACAATTAAAACGCTTGAATTTCACTCACCAAAACTTCTTGGACTGTCTTTTGTTACAATGAACCACACAGTAAGTCATATAATGTCAGATAATTGCATTAAAATACTTTGAAAGTCACCAACACTATTGAGGTTTCTCACGTGATGTCATGCGCACATTGCTCGAGATTTGTCCCCCATATTGGACATGATACAACTACCAGTTGCTCAGGAAAGCAGGTTGCCATGGGTGCCTGTAGTTTGTCTTCAAACACTCTCTTACTACTAGCCAAGTAGTAGTACAAGGTTCGCCGTCAAAGTAAAAGTTGTGCCTCAGCATTGCAGCCAACATTTGAAGGCGAATGGTCCCCGTTTCCAGTTTGTGTTTCACTTTTCAGTTTCACTACAGCTCACAGAGTAGCAGGACAGGGTTTGTAGATAAGTCCCCTTCCATTCAAACTAAGTCTGCAGCAATAAGCTAGCAACCAAAGCAATTACAAAGACATTTTTGCTAACTGCTTGTGAAATACAGATTTTTCCCTAGCAATAAGTGGATGCCATGGGGACATTGACTGGTCTGTAGGTCTGCATGACTGGGGCTTTAGCAGTCATTTTCCCTGCAACTGCCATCAACTCTAGCAACCACTTTTAACCAGTTGGGGAATACTCATTTTCCCCTCACAGATGGTTGTCAGATGGTCACAGACAGGTCTCTAGGCCTGTGTGACTAAGGCCTTATTCACTTGATCCTACACTGTCACCATGATTTTCACACATCCAAAATGGGGGACAAGTTAACGTTCAATAGTTAGTGGTCACACGTCTGATAAACCTCAATAAGAGACCCAAAATAGCTGAGGTGAAACCTAGCAGACACCAATCACTCAATGCAGCCTCACCCCTAATAATGCATAACTTTAGGGTCTAATTAAAATAGATAAGTGTTGAAAAATAAGCTATTGAGAAGAAATTAGTTTTTTGTATCCAGCTGTAAACATGTTAATTTTTTTTCTGTAAAATTGGCCATTTAATGGCCTCAACTGGCAACCCCTGTATTCCCAGGGGTTGCTGTTTCTTTTATATCAGTGTTTGTTGGTATGAGGAAAATAACACACGAGTAACTCCAAACAATGAACTGTTGCATTTGTCAAATGCATAGTTTAGTGGTTTACATATTTGCCTAGCATTAAAAGCTCCCTGGTTCACTTCTGGGAGTAGATACAAATTCCTTTGGGGTTGTGTCAGGAAGGCCATCTGGTATAAAAATCTGACAAATCAAACATGTGGAGCTACCCACAGTGGTAATCCCTTGTGAATAAGAGAGCTGCTGAAAGTGGCTTTTATCTATTGCTCCTCCTATTACACAAGGTATACTTCTCTAACACTGTTCCTTTATTTCCATGTCTGCTACATGGATCATTCTCTGGTAAAGACGCAAGCTTTTACACCTGGGAAATGCAGCTTTAGCCTTAGTCTGCTGGTTTAGAATGAATTAGCTGAAAGCCTGAAATCAGCAAGCAAAACAGGTGTCAGCTAAAATGGGAAGCATGCTTTTTTTTAATCATGTATGGAGATGTGTTGTTTAGTTGAGAACTGCAAGTGAATGGTAAATCTGATGCCGTTTGTCACGGCTCTCTGCACATGTATTGTGCAAAATCAGAAAAGTTTGACAGACATGGCAACAGTAACTAAGTGGGGAAGGGCATTGTGGGCAGTCATTTTGGGTCAGGAGAATTATCAGGCTTGAGAAACCCTGATATAAACTAAGAGCAGCGCTGTAGAGCTGTTCACAGGGTGAATGGCACCTTGATAAACAAAGGGAAAAAAATTTGAAGGTTAGTCTATTACTGCTCCCTCCTGAATGATTTAATTACTCCTCTGAATAGACAAACAAGGCCTTGGTGCCACTCCTGTATGATGCTACTATTCTAACAAATGAACCCTAAGTCCACTTCAGGGCCACTTTATTGTCATTACTGAGCCGCCTGCCGCCGCCAACATCACCCTACCCTTCCTCTATAGCAACACAGACAGACAGACAAACAGGAAGCAGCTGTTGCCAGGGAAACAGCCAGAAGGTCTGCAGTGCTACAGTGTAGCAGAGAGTGTTAGTGAGGTAAGAAAAGAGAGAAAATTGTGGAGGGGGAAAAGCATTGCTGTGGTGGTGGAATCTAATTAGACTGTGACAGAGGACAAAAAAAGGGCTATTTCCCTCTTCCAGCTTGTGTTGATGGAGTGAGAGAGTGTTTTTTTGTGTTGCTTGTGTGTGTGTGTGTGTGTGTGTGTGTGTGTGTGTGTGTGTGTGTGTAAATATACTCGCATTTGCGCAAATACTGTGGGCTACCTGCGTCTGAGTCTGGGAATAGGCTGACTGACGCACGGAATGACAGACAAGCTTCAGAGTCCTGGC
>VUQS01014849.1:27741-41824 GCA_015108495.1 Heterochromis multidens
CACGGCTTTCACCTGTGAAATAGTGTTACAGAGTGGAAAGGCTGGTTTTTGGATCAACATTAAAGAGCTCATTCTCTCCTCTCCGGGTCTTTACTCAGCGGTGACATACAATACAAACCCCTCAGAGCTAATTTTAAGGCCACCTGACCTTGATCTTGTGCCGAGAAAACAAACAGAAATCTATCAAAAGCACTTTTCATGGCTTAGTATCCACACACACACACACACACACACACACGAGATGTGAAGAATCAGATAGCATAGAAAAGAATATCAAACAACACATCATTTCTCATGTGATCTCCATATTACCAGTGATACTATATATTACTGTATATAGTTTCACTGATTCACAAAGGACTTATATTTCAGTTTCTTTTCTTGCCCTTGGGAGCCGAACGCTGTTTCAAACCACACAGGAACAGAGCTCCAGAATTTTTCCCCTTCTATTGGCAAATACCCCTTTTTCCCGTCTTTGTTTTTTTCCACCCTTCTCTCAAACAGCAGCCGACCATGCTTTCATTTTTCTTCGTCCAGTCAGACTCCCCAAAGCTTTCACAATGGATTTACGAGAAAGGCCCTGAAAGCAGCAGCTCCTGTGGCAGGATGCCGAGCCCGATTCACTCCCACTGCCACTTCAGCAAAGGCAACTGCAGTGTGCTCCAAGGCGAAAGCATTTTGGTCTGAACAGAGTTAATAGAGTTGTGCACACAGTAGGACAAAACAAAAATAATTCACCTGACAGTAACACAACCTAATGCAACATCAGCACAAACTATGGCAATAAGACTTAAAGCACCCACTGACTGCATCGTGAGTGCCTGTCTGATGGTCAAACAGATTTTGCCAATGCCATTCTGAGGGCTCTGTTGAAATATATGTGCATCTTTTATTTTGAAATTATATCTTGTCTCGCCTCTCTCTTGGATGGGTTTTTAAGTCGTTTAGCTGTGGTCCTTTGGAACACCTCTTCTATTATTTTGCATTGAACTAAATGCTAATTACAGTTTGGCCATTTGCTCAAAATGCTAGCATGCAGTACAGAAGCATGTTGGAATGCTAATATCTCCTTATTAGTGCTAAAACATAGTATCAAATGATATGGAGCATATTTATAAAGCATGCTTAAAATTCCAAAGGGTGGCAGGAGGAGGACCAAAAACATAGTAGGGGTGCGTTATAGAAGACCAAAAAATTACATCAGAAATAAAAATCAATACAAACTACTTGGAAATTTGTTTAATATTCAGAAAGTAGTTATGATTATGCTTTGGCATGACCTTAAACAGGCTATTCATGCTCAAAACTCCTCCAGTGTGGCTGAATTAAAAAGTTTCTGCAAAGAAGAGTGGGCCAAAATTCCAGCGATGTGAAAGACTCATTGCCAGTTCTTGCCGCCAAGGGTGGCAAATCATCATTTAAAAACTGCTTGGGTTATCTTTGTTTAATATTAAAATTTGGTTGATGATCTGAAACATGTAAGTGTGACGAATATGCAAAAAACTAAGAAATGACAAAGGGGGCAAATACTTTTTCACAACACAATATATATATATATATCTATCATTGGGGAGGAAAGCATTTTTCCCTAGAAAAAGGATATCTAGACCATCTTGCCCTTTGTGTAATTTCTGCCCATAGTTGCATTGATATGACAATGATGATGTCAGTGAAACTGGCATGATAATATTTTGTAATGTTTGGTTTTTTTTCACTGCAGATCCTGTACTGTCAAGAAAGTTATTATCTCCTCCCTCTTTGCATTTCCGTTGTTGTTTATCTGACTAAACCTTCTGCAATGCACTGCTGGACTTGACACAGACACACAACAGAATTTTTCAGAAGTCGAGTCATCAAAGTTAAAGATGTGTACGTCAATGAACATTGTTGCTCAATCATTTCAAAAACCACAACCGATGGAAGCCGTGACCTCACCCGTGCTCAGGTTTGGGCAAACTAACAGAGGAAGAGAACTTTAAGAGGCACAGTGCAAAGTTTAGTGTAACATAATTTCTTTCCATTTACAAATGAGAGCAAGGTTTAGCCTCCTATTATAGTCATCAGGCTGCTGTGACTGATTTTTCCAAGAGAAGAGGGTGGCACTAAGCACGTAGTCATAGACTATAAGTGATGGGAGCTTTTTGCCCCATTTCTTAATCAGACATTTACAGTTTTTTTTATTTTGCGTAAAAATGTGTACATTCAGCCTGGTGTGGTGTGGATTTATCCAGTCACCGTCCTTTACACGTAAATGACTCCAGTTTGTTTACTTTCTGATACTGTGTGTGTGGGATGGCATAATGTCTTTTTTTTTTCTGAAAGCCATCTTGACAAAAATACAACACGGAAATGACATAAAATGATGATAAACCTTTCAATCATCTTAGCACACCAACAGCTTTTCAGCACACGCTTTACACCTCCTCAGCACGCGAAGATCATGGGTGGCTCTGACCATAACAAAGTTATTTTTGGTAGATTCCATGACAAGTCTGCTACTAATAAACACAAAGGGAAGTGATATCTTTCCATTCTAAGCTAGATGTCAATATCAAGAGAAGTTCACCAATGTCATATGTCTTCCCTCCTTCTTTTAAAGAGTCATAGTGAATGAACTAAGGACCATCTTTTACTTTTAATCTGAATCCCTATCTCCCTATCCCTACCCTTTTGAAGTAAATCTGTTGACAAGTTCTTCTACAAAAATCTTCCCAGCCTCCTTAAAGAAGTCATTTCTGAAATTCTCTTCAGTGCTGAGCAGATATTTACTGTACCAACTTTACACTTTAAAGGTGACCTATTATGCTGATTTCCAGCTCCATAATTTTAATCTTGGACTCTACTAGAATAGCTTGGCATGATTCACAATTCACAATGATCCATATTTAGATATTAACTATAATCAAAGACTTACTGTATATATACAGTGTGTTTTTGTTCATTAATATGTCACAGACAATATGGCAGGTGAACTAGTTTGCTTTATACTGTATGTGGGGTAAATATTTGTTTTTGTTGGGTCATAAGGATTGCTGATGCAGGGAGTTTGTATGATGTAAATTATATTAAAAAATATAGTATTAGATATATATTCCAGTCTTATATATATATATTCCACCCTGGTTTTAAAATTTAAAACCATTTACCTACCTTTAATGAGCTTAATAAACTCAGATGACTCCGATGTAGTGTAATGTAATGTATATCTGGCTTTATTTTAAACATGTTAAAATAACACAACAACAAAAAAGAAAAACACAAACAAACAAAACAAAACAAAACATAAGGAAAACAATAATCATAATAAATAAATTACCATGTTCAAAAAGGAGTAGGAAGACGCATGAGCTTATTTAATCCCGCCCCTTTTCCACTATTTGATAACCAATAATCATCACTTTTTCTTCCTGTTTATGCCCTATCCTATCATAAATCCTTCCTTACAATTTATTACATGTATTAGGTTTTATAATCCAGTAACACACCAAGATATATATATATATATATTTACATATTTATATACATGTTTTTATATTTTTATATACATGTGCACACAAATACTATAAGGGGCATAAATATTCCTCTTCCTAGATAACAAAGTTACTCATGCCAGGTGAAAACCCCTCTCTCTTTCTCTTTCTGTATGTGTGCTCCGTGACCCAGTCAGTGTCTACCTTTTCCCTTTTGCTGACCTGGAGGACCACACAGGTGCCAGACCAGCTCCCAGTTTCCCAGTTTCAGACATACAGTATCTAGAACATTTGGAAACATTTGACTTAACTTAAGCTAAGTGTAAAAACTTTCAGACACTGTTTTTGTCAGTAGCTTTGTTATTTTATCATAGCAAATCTGATCTGTACTTTCTCATTTGAAATCCTGTTGTTACAGTGTTTATTTTATGAGCAGCCAAAACCTAACCTGAAAATAAATGGGACACAAGCATGTAGAGGTTTGCAATCTCTTTCGTAACTGCGGCATTTTTTTTGAAAACAGAACCGGTGGAAGTTGGGTGTTTATATTTCACAATCAATAGTTTACACTTTTTCCCAAGAGATTCCACAATGAGTAAGTGTGCAAAATAAAAAAAAATTCCCTAACATTATGAGTAACACATGCATGGCTGTGTTGTGGTGGAGTTTGATGCTATACATTTCTGTCTCTTCTCTCTTGTATATCTCTTTCTCTTTAAAATTATATTTCTATCTATGCGAGATCTTACCATGCTTTGGGTGCTGCACAACCAGCTTCCTTTTCAGTACAAATAAAGTTATTGACTGATTGATTGATGCCTCGTATTTGAATGTTTTTCTATGTTCTGGATGGCTGCCTGCAAATGGTGTTTGCAGAAAGCTGCTGGTTTCAGTTCATGCCAGAACAGTATATGCAAATCTACTGGCAAAGATTTGAAACTTGTAGCAACCAGTCTGTCACATCTATTCATGCTCTTAAACCTATATATTCACTGTGAGGAAATAGAACTGGAAGCGCAGACATGGAGCTGAACCCTAGCAGCTTTGAATCTTCTTCTGCTAAATCCCTCCAAACGGATTAAAGCAAACAAGATGCAACTGACCGCAATTAGGAGTGCAAAAGCAAAGGGGACTTTGAACAAAAATGCCAGTTTTATTCATTTGAAAATAAATCTACACAACTATAAGATGTGCATGAAAGCAAAGGGGTCTGAATACTTCTTGAAGTGACCGGAATTAAGCATAACATACAACTAACATGGCATGTTTTGTTCCTAATATTCTGTTAAAACTATTCAAACTAGCTTACATCATCCTCAGCAAAAAACAGCCCTGTGATTAAAGCATTATTCAGGGACATCAATCTCTTGTGCACCTTTTGTCTGAGCCCACAAACATATTGTTTAAACTCATAAAACAGCAGTCCTTATTAGAGGTATAGTAGCTCAAAAATAACCACAAATTGTATATTTCAAGAGATTGTGTTTTGTCCTGTTTGTTGTTCATGGTACTCTTTTTCCTCTTCTGTTTCCTATCGCCTCTCAACCAATTGAGGCAGATGGCTGGCCCCCTGCCCAAGGTCTCTCCCTGTTAAAAGGGAGTTCTTCCTTCCCACTGTTGACAGGTGCTTGTTCATAGGGGATCATGTTATTGTACTGAACTGAACTGAACTGAAGTGAACGGGATTGAACTGAATGTAAGAGGATACAGTGACATATCTGCAGTGTTGGGGTATTCTGTTTTCCATCAGAGGTATTCAAAGCCTTAAACTCAAGGGTATTATTTTTGGAAAAACTAAAATACTCAGTAACAACTCCAAAAACCTGGGCTCAAAGGATGAAAGACAAGAAGAAATTATGATACAGTAATTCTCATTTTGCTCATCATCAGTTATCATGGCAATTTTACTTCTACCAAATCAAAATTGTAATTAAGAGAGTAAATACCAGCCATAAAATGGTGAGTCAGAGACACCAGTGTTATTAAACCTGTTCTGAAAATCTGTGCAGTTCCACCAAATTTCATGCAACAGAAATGAATCACCACAAGTCCTGCATCCATTTTAGTCATAGCAGTAGCAGTAGTAGGTGGTCTCTTGAGTGAAGGTGCTATGTTTGACAACCTTCCAAAATGGTGCCAAATGCATTTTGTAACAGATACAGCTTTGACCCAGAGCAGAGAGGAAGGAAGAGGTTAAAACATTTACTCAAAAACTGGAAATTTGGTTGCCTAAATCTAAATGAAACTTCAGTTGCTGAAAGATAAAAGATGGATTAACTCATCTCAATAGGGATCAACTATAATCAAAGATTTACTGTATATATAGCATTCATTTAAATGTCACAGACTTCATTTAAGGTAATCAATTATGACAATATAAAAGCTGAACCTGATTGCTTTATATGTGGGGTAAGTGTTTGTCCTGTTTTTGTTGTTTCAAACAGATTGCTGATCCAGGGAGTTTGTATGATCCATTCATCCATCTATCATCTCCCACTTGTCCGGATCACAGGGGCAGCAGTCTAAGCCGAGACGGGCAGACCTCCCTCTCCACAGCCACCTCCTCCAGCTCATCCAGGGGCGCACTGAGGCGTTCTCAAGACAGCTGAGACATGTAATCTCTCCAGTGAGTTCTCGGTCTGCCCCAGGGCCTCCTCCCAATAGAACATGACCAGAACACCTCATCAAGGAGACGCCCATGAGGCATCCTGGTCAGATGCCTGAACCACCTCAACTGGCTCCTCTCGATTTGGAGAAGTAGTGGCTCTACTCTGAGCCCCTCCAAAATGATTAAACTCCTCACCTTATCTCTGACAGGGGATTTATACTTCTGTGTTAAATCTACACCATAGGTAAAGCCCTCAGAAACCCTAAGGGTATAACCTGACATGCACCTCCCAGAAATGTGACTACACATTGTGTCGACAGAGCCGCAACAATTGTGATTGGCCTGTTCAGTACTGCTGATTCCTCCTATGCATTTCCAACTACTTTTTCGCTGCAGTTTTTTAATTTGTCGGTGAGAGAATAACAATCATCACCTCAATATAAGGAACAATAATTGTAGCCTCAATATAAGGGCTCACACAAATTCCCGAAACTATCAGAATGGATGTGAGGGAATGTACAAAGAAGGAACAAATATCCCATAAAGTTTATTCTGTTAATCTGGACGTAGCATTTTCAGATGAATAGAATCAACTTTCTCGGATTTCCTTACCTGGATGATTGAGCATGCATCAAGAAAAGGTTAAATGTGTTTGCCTCAAAAAAAAAGAAAAAACACGACAACAGAGGGCAAAAAGTCCCGGCATTTTATTTGTTTCTATTGTGGTTGGCATCACATATAAAACAACGGGATACGACCACGCAAAAGCATGAACACTGGCAACAGCACTGGCCACGTAGATAGGTCACATTGTGGGTTCTACAAAGATTCCGTGTAAATCAGCCGTAAGGGAGAGCCCGGACACCCTTTGGAGGAAGCTCATTTCTGCTGCTTGTATATGCAATTGCATTCTTTCTGTCACTGTCTAAAAGTTCAAGACAACACATGAGGGTGGGAACTTAAACTGTCCACAACAGAACTGTACATCATTGTAAACATCACACCAATCTGTCTGTCAATCTCCCACTCTACTTGTGAACAAGATCTTGGCATGCTTAAACTCCTCCACTTGAGGCAGCAACTCAGCCCCAACCTGGAGTGTGAGGCCACTCATGGCCTCAGACATAGAGTTGCTAATTCTCATCCCGACTGCAAACCACTCCAGTGTAAGCTGGAGGTCATTGTTGACAGAACATCATCTGCAAAAAGCAAAGATGAAATCTTGAGAGCTTGAAAAGCAGGCAACTGGACTTCTTGAGGTTTCTGATGTTTCGCTTTCATCCAAGAGTTTCTTCAGTTGTAGAACAACTGGTGGAGAGTCCCAGGTAATAAACCCCTAGTGGGGGCTGTCCCGTAGGAGGTGGTCCTGAGGGCCGTTAACCCACTATTTTTTTTTAACTTACTTTTATTTATCCACATACTAGAACATCAAACATAAATAAAGTGCAGAATGTACAAATAAGTATATACATTCTTAAATTAGTTCTCAATTCCATTTCTTGACACAAGCAACCATTACACCTTTTTCTTTTTTCCTTCTTCCCTTCTTTTCCTCTTCTTTCCCTCCCTTTCTTCCTCTTCCCTCCCCGCTCCTTCCTTTCCTTTTTTCCTTTTCTTTGCTCTTCTCCTTTATATAATTGTTCTTCACTAATGCCATCACCAAAGAAAAAAAGGGGGAAAAAAAAGGAAAGAAAAAAAATCACAAAAGAAATGTACGTGAGCCAACTACCATTTTGACATTGCTTTTATCATTGGTGCCCATTCATCCACAAATCTATCTGTTTTTAACTGTAATCTTGCAGTAATTTTTTCCATAACAAGAACATCTTTCAACCGGTTTTTCCAATCCATTATATTGGGAGGTTCTGGTTTCATCCATGAAGCTGTTATTGTCTTTTTAGCAATCAATAACATTATTTTTTATAAATATATACATTTCTCATTTATTATGTTGTCTGGAGGTATGCCCAATATATAAAGTAACGGATCTAACAAAACATCAATTCCCAACATATGTTTAATCTCTTTTTGAACATCTTTCCAGAAATTAAATAACTGAGGACATTCCCAAAACCCACTTTTGATCATGAGAGTCATCACATGAGCCAAGGTGTGAGAAAAGGCGTGGATCATTCCCATCACCGGGGCTGACAAGTGGAACCTCTGTGAAACATTGCCCCATCCCACCATCACGTGAGCAAAGATGAGATCCCGAGACCACTGAACCCGACACCCTCCAGCCCTCAGGTGCACCTAGAAATTCTGTCAATAAAAATTATGAACAGAACCAGTGACAAAGAGCAGCCCTGGAAGAGTCCATCACCCACCGAGAACAAGCCTGACCCAGCAACGTGAACCAACCTCTCGCTATTTTATTCATGGACCACATGACTTTTTATGATGTAGGTGATATACTGAAAAAAAACATATTTCAGATATGAGAGAACCATAAAAAGGGAGCAACTCACAAGCTCCTACAGATGTTTTAGGCCTCACACTTGATGCTGTTTAGTAGTTGAATCAGAGGCCAGAGTTCAATACAAGCTCTCCATTACGTCCATCCTTGTTTTAAAGTTAAAATCAGGTAATTTTCTCAAATTTTAAGTCTCTGCAAATTCAGTTTTATAACATCAAGAGCTTAAAAGGCCTTAATCATTACAGAAGGTTTAGCACACAAATTATTTGTATCTATAGATCTGTACCACCACTTCCACTGTGGTTTTTATTTTAGCTTTCACTATGAGAGACATAAATATTCCTCTTCTTCAATAACAAAGTTACTCACGCCAGGTGAAAACCCCTCTCTCTTTCTCTTTCTGTATGTGTGCTCTGTGACCCAGTCAATGTCTGCCTTTTCCCTTTGCTGACCTGGAGGACCACACAGGTGTCAGACCACCACAGTGTTAATGTCAGACCACCGGAGATGGTGAAAAAAAAAACTTAATGGGAAAATAAAGAGATGAGAGAAGTGCTTCATTCAGTTGATTTGTGACTGAAAATCAGCCATGTGGAGAGAGGCTGACTGTGCACATTTAAAAAGTAGATCCTGTGCAATGAAAGGGGACAGACCCAGCTTTTAACATTGTGCACCACTGAACAAAGTGGTTAACCAAGCTGAAAGCAGTGGCTTGAGTTGAGATAGTGATTAAGATAGCATGTCAAATAAAGGGGGTCTCATGAATGTGTGTTTTTAAGCTTCTCTGTGCGTGTGTTTGCATTGTTTCAGATTTAGAAAGGCAGCCCTGCAACAAACACTGAAGATTTGCACTGTGGTACACCACAAACACAAAGAGCACTATAACCACACTATGAACACTCACATCCATATTTTGTGTACATTTATATGACTCTGTTTGCATATATATACATAACATGCAGTATTAACTTTACCCCTTATTTAAATATGCAAGATTATGTGTTTGAATCTGGGATGACTCGTGCGATGTGTATCCTTGTGAGTGAGTCGCGTGGGTGAGTCATGGGTGAAAACCCAGAGTCCCCTCTTGTATGAGGTGCCTAACCCGCTGCTTTTTGAACAGGACATTGGAGAGTTGGAGTCGTTCCTGTGGAATCTGTCTGCTCTCTATTTATGGCAACCCAGTACACTTCCTCTCCTGGCACTAACCTGACACCTGACTCACATGGATGTCATGGTCCAGGATGAGTGTCTTGTTTGGAGGAGTGTTTTCTTTCCTGTTCCTGCTCTGTGTCCAAGTCTGTTTGGGCTCCTCCCTCCGAGCAGAGTCAGATTCCCACCTTTGGCTAAGACTCGCCTGTTCCTCATCAACCGTCAATCAAGGAGCAGCATTTAAGGACCAGCTCGAGCCTTCACTCTCCGCCAGGTTGTCTGCTTACCTGCAGTGGTAAATTGGCTCCCCATGTTTAGGTCTCAATACCTAATTGTTCCTTGTGCTAACCTCGTTGTCTCTATGTATCCAGTTTTCCTCGGCCCTGGTTCAGGATTCACAACTCACCTGTTTACCCCTCTGGTTTTCTGACGCTGGTCCCACTCCGCTTCACAACTCTAATCCGAACCAGACAAACCCCTGGAAACTCACCTGCCTGCCCTCCTGTGTCTCATGTTCCTCTGACCCCTGGAAAGTATCAGAGCGGATAAAGGAACCCTGGAACCCCTTCCCCATTTGGACACTCACCTGGCAGCCCTCTCCTCGGAACCTTAGCTCTCTCCTCCCAAGTAAGCCCACACTTTGCATTTCCACCAATGCACCAGCAATAGCCTTCAACCTCCACTTGTGTAAAAACCCCGGATTAGCTCTGCTCTCCTCTCTCTCTAGAAACCCAGCTCCGGTGACGACCGCTCCCAGTATTTCCTTGTTTTTCAGAACTCTAGCTGTAAATAAATTCTGTGCTTTAAACTTTCAATCGTGGTCTGAGTCTGCATTTGAGTCCAGAACCCTGTACTGGCCCACCCGGCCCTTGACAGTACAATCTGGCCAAATGGACTCAGCAGACCCAGTCAGGACTGCGCTTGCTAAGCAGGGTGCCGTGCTCGGCAAGCATGAGCAGTATTTGCATTTTTTGAGTGAGCAGGAGGAAATGCTTCAGGCTACTCAAACCATTGGTGCTCATCTAATCCCAGCCCCGGTTCAGTCTCCTCCTCCAGTGACACAAACACACAATCTGGGTCCGGAAGCGGCAGCAGCGCCCCCAGTTGCAGGAGTCCCAGAGGCCACAGTCACAGTGTTCCGTGAGGCCATTTCACCAGCTCCTGAACTGTTTTCCGGGGAACTGGGGCGCTGCAGGGGATTTCTGTTACAGTGTTCGTTAGCTTTTGGTCACTCGCCACGCTCTTTTCCCAATGATGCCACTAAGCTCTCCTATGTGGTGAGCTTGCTGAGGGGAAAAAGCGCTGACTTGGGCAGAGGCATATTTCACTTTTCATCCCATTGCTACCTGCGCCTTTGCTCACACAGTGGCTGATGGCAGTTCAGCTAAACAATTACTAAATCTTCGGCAGAGTAATCGCAGTGTAGCCGAATTTGTAGTAGATTTCCTCACAGTAGCTGCCGAAACTGGCTGGCGAGAGAATGCCTTATAGGAAGTGTTTTTGCAAGCATTAAATGATCAGATGAAGGATCAGTTGGCGTCACGAGACGAATCTACTATCTACTTCTTTTGAAGATTTCGTTATTTTAGACTTAAAGATTGATAACCGTTTAAGAGAGAGACCTGGAAAAGAACTACAAACCCCATCGGGCTCCCGTAAAGGTTCTTCCAGTGCCAGCAACGACGCTTCCTCCTCCATCACTTGGTCCTCTCACTGTCCGCCGGAGCCTCAGTCAGAACCCATGCAAATTGGCTGCTCACGTTTGACTCCGGAGGAGCGACAGAGGCGTGTTTTGGCCCGTGAGTGTTTTTATTGCGGCTGTGCGGGACATTTGCTCACCACCTGCCCCGTGTGGCCAAAAGACCCCGCCCACTGGTAGTTTCGGGGATACAGGTGGGCAGGTCTCAACAATGTTCACTTCTCCGCTTGCTTTTGCTGGTTACTATTTGTTTCAATCAGGTGCTGAACAGAACCTCATTGACATGGAATTAGCCAAACAGTTAAACCTATCTCTCACTCCACTAACACCGCCGATCCATGCCACCGCTCTGAATGGTCAGGTTTTTGCCACCATCACTCACCAGACTGAGTCAGTCCAGCTAGTGGTCTCTGGCAATCATCGAGAGACCCTCACCTTCCTCACCTTCCATGGCTGGAAAAACATAATCCACACATTGACTGGTCAGGTAAAAGGGTGGAGAATTGGAGTCTGTTCTGTCTTCCTAACTGTCTAAAGTCTGCCTTGCCACCAGCCTCAAAAGAACAACAGTCCACACTTGTTATTGCACCTGATCTGTCCTTCAGTCCTCGAGAATACCATAATTTACAGAAAATCTTTAATAAAGATAAAGCTCTGTCTCTGCCTCCACATAGGCCATATGATTGTGCCATCAACCTTCTCCCCGGAGCCCCGTTACCTTCTAGCTGATTATTCAACCTATCACGGCCAGAAAGAGAAGCCATGGAAAAATACATCCATGAGTCATTGGCTGCTGGAATCATTCGCCCATCCTCCTCCCCAGTAGGTGCTGGTTTCTTTTTCGTGGCCAAAAAAGATAAGTCATTACGACCATGTATAGATTACTGCGACCTTAACGCCATCACTATAAAGAACAAATACCCCCTGCCGCTAATAAACTCAGCTTTCAAGCCATTGCAGGGGACCACCATTTTCACTAAGTTAGACCTGCAAAACGCCTACCATCTGGTTCGTATCCGGGAGGGGGATGAATGGAAGACTGCGTTCAATACACCTTTGGGGCATTGTGATTATCTAGTCATGCCTTTTGGCCTCACTAACACCCCCATAGTCTTCCAGGCTTTAGTTAATGACGTCCTGAGGGACTTTCTAAACATTTTTGTATTTGTCAATTTGACAATTGCCCTTCCCAAATTGCCCACTGTCTTCAAGACAGCCAACTTGTTAATTGACCACGTGTTCAGATTACATGGAACCCCCACAGAAATAGTTTCAGTCCACTATCCGTCCAACAGCGGTCAGGCTGAAGCTTCCCACTGCTCTCAGAATCCATCCCACATTCCATGTTTTGCAGATTAAGCCAGTTCACTCCAGTCCCTTGTGGAGGTCTCAGGATCTAGTTGTTCCTTGTGCTAACCTCGTTGTCTCTATGTATCCAGTTATCCTTGGCCGTGGTTCAGGATTCACGACTCACCTGTTTACCCCTCTGGTTTTCTGATGCTGGTCCCACTCCGCTTCACAACTCTAAACCGAACCAGACAAACCCCTGGAAACTCACCTGCCTGCCCTCCTGTGTCTCACATTCCTCTGACCCCTGGAAAGTATCAGAGCGGATAAAGGAACCCAATCGTAGTCTGAGTCTGCATTTGAGTCCAGAACGCTGTACTGGCCCACCCAGCCCTTGACAACTGATGCACCAGACGATGCTTACTGACCAATCTTGGAGTCAAATGTAGGTGGTGATTGTCACAGGATGAGCCCTGTTTAGTTTAGTCACTGCTGCTATGGTTCATGACAATGGTTTTGAAGAAAATTGGTCCGCTGGGTTAACAAAGGCAGTCTTTTCATTGTTAGCTGAAAGTGCTAGATCTTGTCAGTCAAGTGACAAATGTTGCTGTCAGATTTTTATCAGCTGTGGCTAGCTAGCATAAGCTAAGACTGACTTTCAATAGTCTAAAAGAGCACTTGAAAGTACTACTGTGCTTATGGGTTTTTCCCTAAGCTAACCAATATACTGACTGATCATGGCCCATCATAGATGTATCAGTTGTCAGGTAGGTCCAAATATTAAAATTATTAAAACATTTTAAACAACTTTTTAAAATTTAGAAATAGGGTTCACACAATTTCCCCAGCAGACTGGCTTATACTCTAATATCAACAGTTATCTCAGCACAGTCTGCAGCACATGTGGCAGAGTAAAATCACAGCTGAACAGACAGTGAAGTGGCATCAAGCAGTGTCTTCAAGGTAAGTTAACTAGTTTATGATACACACCAATCAGGCATAACATTATGACCACCTGCCTAATATTGTGTTGGTTTCCCTTTTGCTGCCAAAACAGCCCTGACCCATTGAGGCATGGACTCCACTAGACCCCTGAAGGTGTGCTGTGGTATCTGCACCAAGATGTTAGCAACAGATCCTTTAAGTCCTATAAGTTGTGAGGTGGGGCCTCCATGGATCAGACTTGTTTGTCCAGCACATCCCACAGATGCTCGATTGGATTGAGATCTGGGGAATTTAGAGGGCAAGTCAACACCTCAAACTCATTGTTGTGCTCCTCAAACCATTCCTGAACCATTTTTGCTTTGTGGCAGGGTGCATTATACTGCTGAAAGAGGCCACAGCCATCAGAGAATACTGTTTCCATGAAAGGGTGTACATGGTCTGAAACAATGCTTATGTAGGTGGTACGTGTCAAAGTAACATCCACATGGATGGCAGGACCCAAGGTT